>JAQIXI010001259.1:0-14679 GCA_034700165.1 Galumnidae sp. Gr-Ori-00277 | reverse complement strand
TCTCTCTCCTCCCTCTCCTTCCTCTCTCTCTCTCTCCTCCCTCTCCTTCCTCTCTCCCTCGCTGTCAAAAGAAAGTTCATAAAAGGATTAAAGTCAAGAGAGGAATATTTCTCGACTTTAATGCATTCAATACATTAAAGTCTGAATGAAATAAGAAGTCCTGAGTCACAATCAATTGAGGATATGGTCAATGTCTTCATATGGCTTTAAATTCTGTTCCAAAAATACATGTATTAAATATATTCTTTTGACCCAAACATTGATTTTCTTTCAAATATTTCTTGAAATGAAATTTTATTTTTTATGTTTTGATTGAATTTCTTTAAAAAACTGTTAATAAAAAATGTCTTAAAATTGAACGAATCTCATTTTGAAAGGACATTTATTCTACCATGGTAATTCATAGACATTTTAAGTGAATAATTAATATACGAATTGAATCGTCAAATAAAATGATTTCACTTAAAAAATTCATTAATGCTTTCATTTAGATTTTTATGTCTCAACTTTTTTCTTTGCATTAATATATAATTCAAAGTTTTTAACTAAAATTTATTCCCAAAACGAAAGAACTCTTAATATCTCTGAATTGAAAAGAATTGAAAAATAAGTGTAATTAAAATTTTTTGGGAACAAATGCCTCAATAATTAAACGGAAACTTTTCTCCTCGACATTCGTTATAACGACATGAGTTCGGAAATAAAAGACAAAAAACAAATTCATTTCTTTACTTTTCAGTCGATTGAACGCAACTACTGATAATGGATGGGAACGGCATATATAAAAACAGAAGAAAAACTTTATTTATATTTATGTGTTGTTATAAATTTATTTGCGCTCATTGTTCAGATGGGATCAGTTTTGGCCCATTTTGGCCCAAACTATGACTTGAATAAGAAATCATCAAAAAAAAGTTTCAAAGATTAATTTCATTTATTATAATTTATATAAATATATATAAATTCCTGAATAAACTCTTTTAGTATCCATAAAACGAATGAATATTAAAGAGAATTCAAGAATTATAGTGAAAAATTTTATTTGCTAGATAATGTTTAGAATAGAATATTATGGCATTCAATAAAAGGTCATTTTTATGTCAGTTTTAAAAATTATTGAAATAAAAATTTTAAGGATTCTCTCTATTTATTGGTTCAAAAATCAGGAGAAGAAACAAATTTTCATAAAAAACAATATATGAAAACAAAAAAAAACTGCATTTACGGCAAAGAAAGACATTTACCCGAAATAAAATGAGATCTCATTCTTTGTGTCATAAAAACAGAATGTTTTTTAAGAAATATGAGAAACAAAATCAATAAAAAACTTTCTTTTATTAAAATTTTAACAAATATTCACCGCTTTTATTGAAATCAAAGCATTAAATTTAAGGCGAATTCAAATAAATATTCATAAAAAATATATTGAATTTTGGCTTTTGTTCTCATCCGGGTATAATCGAATTCAAGAATATGCTAATTCAAAATTCTAATATTTTGGAGAGAGAGAGAGAGAGAGAGAGAGAGAGAGAGAGAGAGAGAGAGAGAGAGAGAGAGAGAGAGAGACTTTTTAAAATATCCACATTTTCTATATTTCTTTTACCAAGATGATTAAATAAGACAATGCTTTTGAGTGATAGTTTTCAATGAAAATTTGAAAAAATGTAATTTTCATAAATTTCTTTGATTGAAACCAATAGAAAGTCTCAACGATTGGTTGGGAAAAGCATTGACATAATAGAGTGCAATAATCGTAAGAAATATCTACCAAATGACAGATCTTTAGTGAAAAAATAGACAAAAGCCATGAAAATCTTAAAACAAACACTACTAGCGATGAAAAAGAAGATTAAGAATGTGGTCATCATTTGCCAGCGAAAAATAAGGAAAGTTTTCTCAAACTATCAATAAATTTCTTTTTCATCCAAACCAACGATATTCTCATAAAGAGGTCAAAGCACTGGTTGAGGCAAAAAGGCATTCATTTCGATAATCAAAGCAACGAAACTCATAGAATAGGAATTTTACCATAAATTATATATAATTTATATGAAATAAATTCTCTCCTTTTAATCAATACTACAGAAGTGTTGACACAATTCTATCCTTATATTGAATTCAGACTTTTCTTAATTTAAACAAATTATTTAAATTAAAATTTAAGAGTACTTTCATTTCAATTGTTATTTCAATTTCTTTTGTTCTTAACATTTATTTAAAAGTCTTTTATTAAAGATGTGCAAGGTGAAATGGATAATTTTATCAGGGCATAGCTTTCAATTGTAACAAAATGCAATTCTATTAGCTCTATAACATTTACTGCATTAATATTATGTCTTTTAAATCCCTTTAAAAATGATTTTATTTTTTAATTTTTCGAGAAATCCGTAAAATAGACTCTTTTAAAGATTTGTATGAATTTATTGAGCTTTAAATTTCAAAGATATATTTTAAGCTTGCACATTCAAATATGTACTAAAATATTTAATGATGGATAACTTTTTTCTTTTTATGGTTGAAAGAAATTTATTAGTTCATAGTTGACCTGTTTTTTGCTAACATAAAGGGTAGGGTTTTGTGCATTCCTTTACTTTAAATTGAATTCATATAAAATTAAAACCATTTGAGAGTCGAGTCATCGATAACTTAAGTATACTAGATTCGATTTCAATTAGATTCCAAAATAAGCAAGCTCCTTTATAAATTTTCTAACATTTAATTATAGGAATTAAAAATAATGGAACTTGCATTAATTAATTAATTGATTGATCATTTGATCTAGGCTAAATTAAGCACTTTTTTCATCATTTAAAGTTTAGGGATAAGTTGTCGGATGTCATCACTTTTCAAATTTAATATAAAAGTGTTGTAAATGTAAATTCAAATCAGAACTGATTTAATTGATTTAATTTATGAAACACTAAACTAAGTTATGGACAGAATTTTCATAACCAATACTTTGGGAACTACTTATGAAACTAAAAATCATTTGCATATAAATTAATAAAAAAAATATAAATGTTATTATCATATGATTACCGATACTAATGACAAGTCCTGCCATTAGTTCATTGGATGTAAATATTATTTTTATATTTCAATCAAAACTTTTCGCAAATCATTTAAATCGAATTCAAAGAAATAAATTTTTATGTTTAAGAAAATAAAAGTTTATTTTTAGTGAAACTTTTAGACTATTAGTGAATTAGAGTGGAAACACATGTATTGCTTTGTTGGCAGTATTTGTTTTGCCAACAATTTAATGGTAGTTAAGGGATGGAAGAGTTAAGCCTTATTTTCCGTTACTAAGAATATTCGAGAGAAAATAAAAACATAAAGACATACCTTCACAATGGGGCACATCATCGCTCCACGTCCTGTTCTTGAGACAAGTAACAAACTCAGAACCAATTAATTTGTATCCAACAGAGCACGTGAATCGGACACGACTTCCATATGTTCGGTTCTGACCATTCATCCGCAGATAGAGGTCATCGTCGGCACTCAATTGTGGACATTCTATCACTAATATTTGGAACAAATGAAGAGATATTTGAGAGAAAGGTTTTTACATTATTTTGTCGATATTTTGATGGATAGACTACAGGAAGGAAAGTATTGTACGTAAGAATAAAGCGGAGACTCATTCCCAAACCAAAGTAAGTGAACACATAGTAATGGTTACATCTAATGAATAAAAGACTTCTGAAAATCTTCTCTTCTCTGTCCTCTTCCAGGAACTTATATAATGAATACAACATATCTAAAGAATAGGACACAGACTGCTTGTAGCCACTCATTAGTAGTCTCTCTCTCTTCCTCCCTCTCTCTCCTTTTCCCCTTCCTCTTTCCCTCTCTCTCCGCTCTCTCTCCCTCTCTCTCCGCGGTCTCTCTCTCTCTCTCTCTCTCTCTCTCCCTCTCTCCCCCTTCCTCTCCCTCTTCATAAATAAATGAGTGTTTTTTCATTTTCTCTTATGTTGTCTGAAATTTTAGTGAGCATTAGTTGTATTGAGTATCAGTGCATATATAATGTATGTTAATGTAGTGTTTTCGGTGGTTCACAACTTATTATTAATCCGATCCATCATAGCCAAGGGATTTGAATAGTAATATCGTTCAGTTATAGAGACCAGTTAGAGACCAATGGCCGCAAAAGCTATAATCAATATTGAACTGACATTTATCTGTGAGTGTTAGGCAAATAACCACTACTTCTCATATTTAACATTAAAACCAAATCTAATGAGTTTTCGCTTCTCTGCACTAATTTTTAATAAATTTTATTCTGACTTTCAGTCAGAAAATTGCAGAAAAATTTTGATTTCGAGAAAAATTTTACTCTTTTTTACACTTGAATTCAATTTGAATTTCTATATAAAATTGGAAATCAGTGACAGAAGAAAATTGATTTAACAGACAGAGTGTTGAGTCCGTAAGTCATGTAAGCATATATAGAGAAAGAGAGAGCACAGGTATACAACACCTTTAGTCTAGAAGTTGTTAATAAAAAATCAGGTCTTCTAAAATCAATAAATTTTTGCTCAAAATATCTCTTTTTTAGGACTAAAGCAAAAAAAAACTTTTTCAATAGAAAAATGGTTTGAAAGGAAAAATATTTTCAACAACTTTTCAAAGGTATTATCGAACAAATTCTTCAAATATGAACAAAATTCAGCAAGCACAACTATTATTACAAAAATATAACATTTTATGTAAGTTTTCATAAAAGGAGTGAAAGAAACTATTTCTCAATTATGGGCTTAAATGAGCAAAATATTATTCAACAGTTTTTCTGTAAATTCTTTCTAAAGATTCATATTTATAATTGAACTAGTTAATGTCTAGAGATTTGTGTCTGCTTAATTCTTCAAAATCATCAAGAGCAGAATTGTTATTAACAAGTTGTTTGGTATTACACAATCACCACATAAATGATTATCAGAAGAAAATAGTTTAAGTGAAGTACTTATCATAAAATGCTATTAAAAGAGGAGTTATTTCAAGAGTTTAATAATATTTTGAAAGACTTGGTATTACCAACAAAAAGAGATTGAGTCAGAATAATAAAAAGTAGCTTGTACATTATATGTGCACTATCTAACCACAGGAAATCAATTCAAAGAATGTGCACTGAATACAAATAAGATGACATACGTTTGCATTTGGGTGGACTGTCAGACCAGAGGCCGTTTGAAAGGCATGTAATCTCTTGAGTGCCGAGAAGATAGTAGCCTTCGACACAGGAAAAGCGGGCCCTATCGTGCATACGGTTTCCCTCTACAGACATAACTCGATTGGCGTCAAACGAATCGATGAGAGGACACTCGACATCTGCCAGAAATACAACCATAACATTAGTCTCATCTAATTTTAAAACTAAACTTTTTATGACATTTTATTTTTTGCCAATTTATCCAATAATCATATTTTACTCAAATTATATAAAAAGTAAAGTTTTGACCCAAAAAAAATGTTAAGCCCTAATGCAATCAGCAAATCATATGTACTAGATCGATTTATTTCTTCCAATGAACTATGTAAATTCATATAAATAAATTAAGTAAAGAAATTGCATTAAAATTTCATACTTTTCGACAAATTTTATACAAATATTCCAATTCCTTCTCCTATTCATAAAAGTATTTAATATTAGTATTAATGATTGAGTCATTTACCAAATGTAAATGGAATGGAATGGACGCACACAAGGAATAGTGTTCTCTCTGTTCTATGAGTGTTTGTGCTAAAGCCTGGGGCATTTTATGTCATTAATGGAATCGGAAAGTTTTTAGTTATTATTGATTTTTAAAACAAACTTTTTATTTAATGCACTTTTCTTTTTATATTCTTTACTTCATTTAATTAAGACATCTTTCGATGGAAAATATGGTTAAATATTTATAATGCAAGATGACCTTGTTAGATTTTTATTAACTGAAAAATCTTTCATAAATCTGTTAATGATTTCAATTAGAAAAGAATGAAATAAAAATTGAATATAAATTACTTTAAAAGAAAAAGAAAAATCTTTTGAAAAACATATAAATTGTGAGACTTTTGAAAGAAATGTTGACAAAAATGTCTCACTTCTCAAACACTATCCGATAGTAACGACATTCTTAAGGTTACACTGATTTACAACAGGATATTCTGCAAATTCCAGATTGAATACAATCTACGGTTCATTAGCGGTGAGAATATTCGGTAACATTTTTCTCGTTATTCTTATCGCTCGACAATTCTATTTGAAAAGACATAAAACATTTTTCCTAAGATTCTTCACGAAAAGACAATTTTATCACCGGATTATGAGGAAAAAATTGTGATGGGATAAACACTGAGTGTTTTTTGCACAAAAAACGTGTCTTTTCAACAAAATTCAGAGCCAAAACAAAAGCTCTCAAATTTGATAACAATTTTTTTCTGTTTGTTTTATTCAGTGTTGAAAAAAAATGCAATTTATTCATAACTTTACTATAACAACGACTGGAAGCATTAGAGTCGAGGTTATTTTAGTATTCTCTCCGGTACTAAATCATAAGAGTATTAATTCTTATATAATATTTGATAAAAAAGATTTCGACACAAAACTTAAAATTTTTTTATGAGATTTATAAGACTCTTTCAAAGTTTTATCTTCCATTAGTTCAGTGCCTTTTAAATATTTCAGCTAAAATTACATAATATAACCAATCACATTTTTACTACATCAACACTTATCCATTTTTACTTGAAATGGCCTAGGGAATTTCTATTGAAAAAGCCTATTAGATTAGATCAAAGTCTGATTTATTAATCTCAGAGTTTTAATAATAAAAGGCATTAAAACCATTGAATCCATTGATTAGAAATGACTGAAATTTTTGATTAGAATTTCATTAGATTTTTATTCGAAGAGAATTTTTTTTAAACATTTAGAAATCAGTTTAAAAATTCATCTATCAATCAGAAAAGATTAAGATTATTCAAAACAGTGAAATTTAAATAATATTTTCCTAAATTTTTTCTATCAAAACATTAAATACATTCTAAGGAACCGTTTTTTTTTCCAAAATAGAATTTAAACCTTAAAAATGTATTAAAATATATTTCATACGCTTTTTATGTATAAATTCGTTGTGAAAAAGTGTCAAAAACACATGTATTTCGTCGTTTCCCTCTAAACATTGCAAAGTTTATCACAATTTCAAACTGAAAACAAGAGTTATCTTAGAATTATATTTCACTGAAAATTCAATTTTAGATTTTTTTTGTGATTTGAAAAGAGGGCAACAAATGAGAAGTTTTTTTGCGACACAAAAAAAGTTTATTTTTGTCAAATATGTCAACGATTTGAATGAAATCAAGCAATAAATAAATACCCAGTCAAAAAAAAAACTTTGACTTTTGATAGCCAAGTTAGTTTTTATGCCTAAAACCATTTCTGTATTCTTCTATTATCAATCAAAATGACGGAAATAAACAAAAAGTTATTAAGTAACTGAACTTGTATGAATTATTGTCTTAATATAACCTATGATACTTTATAATTTTTTTTAATAATAAAGGAGCATTCCTTTATTTGTTCTAGCAACTTAAATAATAATTAGTGTTAAAATGGATTCTCTCACCCTTTACTAAAACATTTATTTGATTAGACTTTCCGTTGGGTGCCGTACATGTGTAGAGACCACTGTCTTCAGGCTTACTATAATAGATGGATAGCCTATACTTCCAGGCGTGCGAATCAGTATTGATGGCCCATCCATTTGTATATTGTCTGCGATAGAGATGACAATCGAGTGAATCAAATTGAAAGATAGAATAAAAGCAAAGTTAGACAAAAGTTGAGAGAACTGTTGGCTCTATTCTAGGGCTGGAGTTGTGCTGTTGATTGTCAGTCAGAAAATAATGCATTTTATCTGATTAATGCTCTTTTCTTATCTCATATACAATAGGCTTTTGTTTTTACTAAACCCTGTATTTTATGAGTTCATGTTTTAGTCAGGGATTGCAAAAGGGTTCCATTTCTGGGGGATTCCATTTCAGTTAGTATATCTTGGTTTCAGTCTCAGAGAAGGGTCCAAAGGGAGTGCTTTGAGTTGGATCCGAGAGATGGTCCGAAGGGAGTATTTTCCAAAAAGTAAAAATATGTACGTATTTAAGGGTTTAAATACTTCACATAATCTTAGGTTATATTTTGTCTGACAATTGGAGTCATTTTTTGGCAATTTTTGGCATAAAAATGACAAAAAATGCAAAATTTATAGTTTTTTGATCCAAAAAAAAACAATTTCTAGTCTTCAAAACCTCTCAAAAAGTGTTATTTTATACTTATTAGCTGGATAAATATTCAATTTTTCCCCGAGAAAGGCAAAAATTTGCCCCACAGGGGAAGAATTCCATTTTTGCTTTTTGGGATTTTACCAAGTTTTCTACTTAATGGGGAATTTCAGGAAAGCGGCCTCATTGTCATCACTGGTTTAAGTGATACCGAAAGACGGTTTTCGCCTCTTCTGTGACTATAAAGAAAGTGTTTGATAAACAGCTTTCCGTTAATTCTTCTTATATTCAGAGGTTATGAATAAAACTCTAATTTTTCATTTGATTATGTAATTCAGAATCACTTAAATCCAGTTTGGATTCACTATTATATTGTCATATATAGAGGTTAGGGTTAGGGAAGAATATGTCTCATTTGATTTGTAAGCAACTGACTAGAAATTAGGTCATTTTGCTGTCATCAAAGAATTTCTATCTGCGAATCAATATCCCATATAAACCTTTCTTATCTTGATAGAATTGTGCCGATAAATTAGATTTGAAGAGTGAAGAACTACAGATCTTCTTTATTGTGTCCGACTAATCAATTTGGATGTTTAGACACAATTCTATGTCATCGAAGACATCACTGATCTCTTCATATCATACGATCTTCTTTGAAGTCAATCCATGTTTGACTTATCTATTCGTGTATTATTGGAAACGTATTATAGTCTATAGTTATTTTATCGAGTAATGTTTCCCAAAATTTTGCTAGTGGAATTATTCATCAAGGCATTTTGCACAAAAAAAGAAACTAAAAATATAAGTGGGTGACTTTTAATGGAATATATTATGGATGGATTAGTACTAAGAAGCACGGACTCCCTAGCTAAAACTTCATAATAAAATGAGCTCGGTATCAACTGAAAATTTATATCAAGCAGATTCTATAGCTAAATTTTCAGCGGCGAATGACCATGTTTAATATTAATTATAAATAATGTAAAATTGATAGTTAAAGCTTTCAAAGTTGTCAAGAATTGAAAGATTAAAGATTTATATTTTAATGAATAGAAATGACATTTTCTCTTACAATCATTTTAATCAAGATAAATATGAGTAAGCTAAAAATGCGTAAAACTTATTGTTCTATTTGTTTATGCTTTTGAAAACCATTTAATAAATTATATAAAAATGACTAAAGAAGTAAACTAGGGAGTCTGTGCTACTAAGCTATAATCAGATATAAATAAAATAATATATAAAAAAGATATAAATGTATTAATTGTATAAAATTAACCGAAAAAACCGCTTTTGAATTATAAATTAAATTATAATAATTTATAAAGAAATTCACTAAACTTGAATATATTAAACATGAAAACTCTAACCGAACGGAACATTATGTTTGAATGAAGTAGTTTTTCAAACAGGAATAACTGTACAATAAATACTACAGTTAAAGCTCTATATCTTGGACATTTTCTTGAAAATGTTCAATTGTTTTTGTATTTGAAAATGTTCATAACTTTTAAATTACAATTAATAGCAGAACCAAATTATAATACCTTGGTAATTTAACATAAATACAATAGAAAAAGCATTCCATAAGTCAACAAAATGTTGGCATTTCGGTTGTTCCACATATAGAGCTTTTTTTATGTCTATAATTCTTTGCTAACAATTGAATCTATTATTCACTATTAATTAAATAAAACATTTCATTAATATTTGCTAAATATTGGTCTCATTTGTGTTCAGTATTTAGTTATACAAAAAACTTTTGTTTAAACCAATAATTTATTAAAATGAGTTAAGGAACTGAAAAATCTTTTCATATAAAAATTAAGTTTCTATCATGCAACATTTTTTGTAAAACAATAGAGTCTTAGAATTTGATGGGAGACTCAAAAGTTATTAATATTTCATAATATTTAACGTTATTTTAATATAAAGTGACAATTATTATGTTTACTGTAATTTGTTATACTTTTAAAAGAAAAATCTGCATGGTATTATTATGTAAGTCAAACATACTTTAGGTGTTTTGAGGGAAAGTGTGAAAACAATTTGGATATTATATTAGGTTATGGGTCTTATCCAATAACATAAGCATTAAATTAATCCAATCACAAGTTTTGAAGGATTATTTGGGTCACGGATTCTGAAGCTATCATTTTTTTATTAATACCCTTTCAATACCTTGCTCATTCATTGCTTTATTATCGGATTTAAAGGCAGAATATAATAACTTTTCTGTTTTCCTTAATTTTTGTGAAAATGAAAAATGAAGTCTTTTTTTAGGGAATCGGCTCTTTCTGTGCTCGAACCTGATCTTAATTATCCAAGTTAATACTCATTAGCAAAAGAGAACAGTTGCAAGAAGTAATACTTTGCTAATTCTTTTTTTAATGGAAAAACTAAAAGCATTTGCGATAATGAAAATCATTTTTTGTTTAATGAATAACGAAAAACGTTTTACTTTTTTATTTCCAAAAATGAATTTAGAAATAAATGACTCCTTTAAACACTTTTTAAATAATAATCCATCGCTAATACAAAGTGAACCCAAACTGAAATTATCGTTTAGAAAACAAAAAAAAACACTTAATTTGAATTAACCTTGCAAGTTTAAGTAATAAAAAATTAATTCCCATAATAGACAATATTTAGTGTTTCCATTATCTTTAAGAAAAGTGCTCAGAATATTCCCCAGAGTTATAGAATTTAGTCAGTATTAAGTTTTTTTCCAAGAATTAATTACAAGATTATTTGAATTTTATAGCATAAGGTATCTACAAATAGAATTAATTTTAGCTTGACACTTTACCTCGCACTCGTCCAATTCCAGTGGGGATTACCATTTTCTCTTTGAAAGAGACAGTCTAAGTGCACAATAGTTCCAGGGATGAGCACAAGTCTTCCCTCTTGGTCTACACCAGATATGCCGTCCGCAATGGTATAGACAATAGAAGGCGGAGAATCCACTGAAATGTTTTAATAAATTAAATTTATTTCAATTTATTTAACGAATAATTTTTATTATATAAAATAAATTGCATTTAAATAACGTTATATTCATATGAATTGTTATTCAAAATAAAAACTAAATTCAATTCAATTTATTTTAGTTTTATATCTAATTAGATATTCTATACTAAAAAAAGTATGCTAAACAACCAAGGGACTTTGGAATAACATTTTAAGAATTTAAGGAAAAAAATTCAAATTCTTTAATCTTGTAAAAGTAATTGTAGAAAAAAATTTATTAGAAAAAGCATCTTGGTTATTATTTAACGTAAAAAAAAGAAACATTATATTAGTATAAATGGTTACAAAAATAGACAAAAAGTAATCTCTTTTTTTAGAGTTGAAAAGAGTGTTAAAACAAATTTTAATTTGTCGTCTGTTGTCGAATAAAATAAGAGTCGATCCTAAAGTCATTGCAATTCTGGTAATACTTTGTGCCAATAACTGCCTTTTGATTCAAATTGGAGGCGAATATATTTTATTCATGTCAAGAGAGAGCACAAGTAATTATAGGAACAAGTCTTCTACAAAATTCAAAGATGTTTTCAATAAAACCATTTGATTCATAGCTTTAGGAATTGTGAGACAAATTGTATTTTTCACAGAATTAATGAAAAAGAAATCTTTCATTTCTTAGATTACATTACATTACAGTTCAATAAATCGTTTCCTAATTTAAATAATGAAATGTATTAATGGATTAATTAAAGGCTAACATTTCTTTCGCTAAAAAACAAGATCCTATTTATATCGATTTTAAAATCATTTGTTATTCTAAAGAATGAGTGAATGCAAAAAATGTCGTTTTTCTGATAAACTTCATTATAATCTCATATTTACCGTAATTAACAAAAGCTTTAAAAAAGTCAACAAGGTAATAGTACACAAGGATTATTAGTATGAAGTTCTCAAACCTCTTAATTAGAACTCAAACTCAAATTATTAGGAAATAAGCCAGCAAGTAATATTATATAGAACATGTCAATTAATCAGAGAGACTAAGCTTGCATATTGAGTCAAATGGATTAAATCTACCCTTAAATGAGAAAAGAGAAGAGAAAAGGAGAGGGAGAGAGAGATAGAGAGGAGAGAGAGTAAAGAGAGTAGAGTGGAGGAGAGGAGAGGAGAGGGAGAGAGAACTCGCTTGAGTTACATACAAAAGAAAAGAATACATAATAAATACCTACATTTTAAGGGTTTGAAGTTAGGGAAAGAGTAATTTGTGTGAAGCACTGAATTACTAGTTATTTGATTCGTTTGAATTGGTTTTTGACCAAAAAATTGCTCATTTAATTCTTGCGGTTGACATTCACTTCGATATCATTAAAATAGATATTTCGACCGACAGAAAGAGTGAACACATTTGGCTCTTCTCTCACTTTCTTTCGATTCTTTACGTTTGACTCGTTTTCCGATGCATTCATTTTCTTTGAAACTACTCTTTAGGACTCGTTTTTCGTTTGATTTTTACTTAACTGCGGGTATATTATAGGATAAAATGGGAATCACTTTTTTGTAAGACATTCTCTCAATGACTTTCAGTTGAGTTGTCATCACATTTGTGCTAATCTATCGACTGATCAGAAACTTTTCAGTTCAGACTTAATCAATGCATAACTCTATTGACTGATAAGAAAAATATTACTCTTTTGTATTGAAATTTTTAGCAAACATTACAACAAAAAATGGTTAAGTCGTAGAGAAGTAGAGAAGTAGAGAAGTGGGACTCAAATTGATTTTTCAAATCTCTTCTCTTCTAAATATTTTGCAAAAAAAATCAATTCAAAAGTGATGTCAATTTTTTATGAATTACTAAATAAAAATAACAGGAATACCAAGAGATTCGTATTCATTTCAAAAAATATATGGAATTTTTTTAATCAAAATTATTCATATAAACTAAAGTAAGCTTGGTAAATGACAAAGATCCTTTTTTTTATAAAAATTTTCAAAAGAATTCTTTTGTTTGTTTGTAAAGTAATTTATGTTTTTTTAAATAAAGAAAATTAAATCAAACAAAAGACTTACGCGAAAAATTCTTATGGAGAGTTGTGGCCTCGCAGTGGGGCATAACTGCATCCCAGAGGCCGTCAACACAATGCATACTTGTGTTACCGTGGAATTTGTATAGACCTATCTCTTCACAGCGAACCTGAAAATTGTAAAATAAAATAGATTTGAATGAAAATACTTAATATATTTGTAATAAGAATTGAATTTTTAAATATTTTGTTAATATTTTCAATAGAATTGATTTAAAATGTGTTCACACATTATATTATATTACAGTTTAACGCCTTTTATAGACGTTTTCCTGAAGTCAACAAAATTGTTAATAAATTAAATTTTTCTGATTTATTCAGAAATTTTTAGGAATAAAAATAATGTTATTTCAATGCAAATCAAATTTGCTTTCACTTCAAAATAAATATTTTTATGAGAAATTTACAACATTTCCATTCAAATTAAAATATTGGAATAATTCTTAATATTTTATAAAATATGACCTGAATTCATCTAGGTGAATATTTCAAGAAATATTGCTAGATAAATGCTTGAATAGATAAGTCATATTGAGAAATTTAATCTAACTAGATTTAATTAAATTTCTAAATCTTCAAAAGGATCTCATTTATAAAGAGAAGCCCTTTTGATCTCTTAATAAATGCCAAGAGCTTAATTTTGTTAATATTTATCTAATGAGCAAGTTTAATATTCATTAAACAACGGTTGAACGGACAGCACATTCGCCTAAAGAATAAACTCAAATAAATAGATGTTTTGTTGAATTGAAATGAATGGCTATAAAATTTTCATGAGATTAAATTTTACAAAGATGACTTTTTTCTTCTATTTCACAATAAAATTATAGATTCTATAAAACTAATAAAAATGCCATAAAATACTGTTCTCTAAACGAAATCATTTTTTATTGCAGACAAACGTAAAAAAATAAGTTAAATAAAAAAAGAGAAACAAAAATGAAAAATATTATTCTCTGTTTTGGCGAATAAGTAATAATATTTAGTAATAAAAACTGATAAGAAAACTGTTTTCTCTTCTTTTTTTTCATCTCAAATAAAAACACTTCAATCGGTTTGTGGTTAGAGTTCTGTTTCTTCTTTTTCCGACAAATCTAATGAACAGTTTTATTACTTTATTCTCTTCGTATCAAATATATTGGGCTTTGGAAACAACTTTTCCAATCAGTATATCTATATATAGAGGTTTTTCTTAGAAATATATAGAGATCTTAAAGTATTGTCTCTCAAATCAAACTATAAAAAAATTGAAAGCATGTGTTGTGCCCTTCATTTCAGTAATAAACTATTAACGCTTTTATATTAATGTTCTTAATATATATCATTCGTTGGATTATTTTGTGTGTGTGTGTGTGTGTGTGTG
>JAQIXI010001258.1:0-14689 GCA_034700165.1 Galumnidae sp. Gr-Ori-00277 | reverse complement strand
CATTACTCAGGGACACCCCCTCTATCCATTTCTGCAATAATCCTAGATGGTGCATCTCGGGGGAATCAAATGCATTATGGTGATTTTTCTTCTTTGGTTTTTATCTTAAGGTTCATATAATTAGTGCCGGAAACGGAAAACTGATGGCAGAGATGGAAGTGACTGAAGAGGCCGTAAACTTTTCAGACACACTTCACGGAGGAATGACCGCTACTATTGTAGATCAGTTGTCGACTCTGGCGTTGACCACAGCTATGATAAAAGAAGAAGATCTGAAAGAAGACACTAATTATGCAAAAGTCAATTCTGTTAGCCTTGATTTGAGTCTTTCGTATATGAATTCCATAGGAAAGGGGGAAACACTTCTTATTTGTGCCAATACTTTGAAATTTGGCCGAAAAATAGCTTTTCTTAGTGTAGACTTATTTAATAAGTCGAGTAAAGAATTGGTGGTCACTGGAAAACACACTAAATATTTGTTAAAAAATTAATATTTTATTGAATTAAATTTATCCGTTTCGGAGTCTATTCAAGAGTTGTTCCGGTATTTCAAAGTTATTTGAGTTGTGTTGAGTACAGACGTTGTCCGGCATTAGACTGTTTTGCCATTTATTTAAATCAATTTTTGGTAATTGTGTGCACTGTTTCCATGTCTGATGTTTTGGCTGAACGAAGACATCACTGGTTATAGTAGTGATATCGTCTCCATTATCGCATATGACTCGAGCCAAAGATGTCTTTTTAATTTCTTCTAATTGTTCTGAAGTCAAAACTCCAGAATTCTTTCAAAATATAATTAATTTTTGGAAACGATATAAATATTTACAAAATAATACCTCAAAATAAAACCTATCGCCGTCTCTGAGTCTTCTAAACTGTTCCACTAATAAGCACTGGAAAGTCGGTCCAACTTTAGATCCTTCGACGACATCTTCAGAGACGGCTCCGACCCAAAGGTCCACATTATTTGGATGTCCATAAAGTTTTTGTAATTTATTTCTTATTCGAACGCTTTTTATTTCATTTTTCAAATCTTGAAAAGTTTGAGCGAAACTTAAATTACAGTATTTTCTCCATTCGTTATAATCAGGTAATCCGTGATCTCTGCCTAAAAATGGCGTCAAATTAATAAATGTTTTAATGTTTACCTCTTTGTATATTAATAGCGGCCAAATCGAGGGACACATCTCTCGCCAATTCAAACAAATGTTCCGTTAATTCATTATTGAGAATCTGATCCGAACGCGGACTCTTTGAAGGCGCAAATAATAACCCTCTGATCAAAGGGTCAATTCCTCCCTCCTTTACGAGTCTGTGCGGAGCGAAAAATGTTTGGTGAAGACTCAAATGACTCGAAAAGTTTGTTATCGGACTATAACTCTGATTGAGTCGCAGTAGAAATGGACTGATAAGTGTGTGGCCGAACCTAAGGGCTGCCGTCGCGAACACATTTGCCACCGATGGGTTCACTTTATTATCATAACCATGGTATTTTCCCAGTTTCGACATACCCTTAAAGAGCAAATATTATGGATATTTCATAATTAAAATATAAGCTGAGGGTTAACTAACCTGAGCTCCTAATATGTGGGGTAACCAATGATAATACGTTATGTACTAAAAAGTAATTTTATTTAATGAATTAATTCTGAATGGATTTAAACTATTTATGAATAAATTGATGACAAACCTGTAATTGTGAGCCGACTATTTTTCGGGTTTCCTGGAATACTCGGTCTCCGCTCCAAAAGGGATTCAATTCTCTAAAATATTGATTAAAATTACAAAAAAAAATTAAATTATTGAAACAAATTTTAATACAAATAAAAATCAGTCTTATATTCAATAATTCATAAAAAGTTTTTTCAAAATTAACAAATTTGGAGAAAATTCAATAATTTCTTACAAAAAATAGTTTTTTAATTAAAAGTTTCTAAACTTTCTCTCAAAAAATCTGAATATATTTTATCGATAATTTTACGAAAGAATTAATTTTTATAATTAATATATAATTAATAATATATAATTTTATCTCTTTATTTATTAATTAATATTATTATTATTAATAAATATTAATTAATAAATTTCATGTTTTGAACCAAAGAAAACTTGATTTTGATTTTTAATCAGTTCTTATAATTATTGCAAATATTTTTTCTTTTAAAACATTTGAAAACAATTTTTATAATCAGTTAAGAGACGCCACAAATTCAGGCTATTATTGAGTGGTTAATCACTTAATTTGAAGCCTTTATTTAAAGCCTAAATATTTCACTCATTTTAATTGGAATTCGAGTCTAAATTTGAACTTTTATGGACACAAAAAATGTTTGGAACTTAAAACTAACTTAAGATATTTTGCGATCCGATTATGTTCTCTGAGCCAAAGGGTATGAGTGGCCAAAAGAGCCAACTGTTCGTTAGCCCTGACATCTCCACCTAAAAAGCACCCGAAATGTGAGTGTCGCGGATCTGACTGACAGTCATTTGGAAATCGCGCCTCATTTAGGGGTAAATATGGTTTGCCATCGATTACAAGAGTACGCATTAGTCCAAAATCGCGCGGAGTTTTATCTCTTAAGTGATCCGACAAAACAGAAGTACTTCCATAGATGTTTGAGCCATCGATGAAAGCTGTCAATTGATTGACCTGTTCTCTAGCCATCAAAGTGCCCATCGCTACAGATGTGAGACCACTACCACACGAAGCACTCGATCGAATCAATTCAATACAATTCTGTTCCGTTCGATGTCTTCGTTTTGTTATATTTTTTCTGATGTCATCGAAAGGAATTTCAATGGAAAAACACGGATGGCTTCGACCACAAGTTTTAGTACAATCTATAGGTTCCCTTTCGAATGTATTGAAACTAATTGATGGCATAGAAAAGTCGATATCATGATCAAGAAATTGTCCATGTTGCATTAACATATGTGAATGACGTTCATCAGCCGAAACTTTTTTAGAACGAATCAAATATTGACTGACTTTTCTTGCATTTGGTTTTACAAATCCTGAATATAATTTGTTGGAAAACCATCCAATCGGTGAATGAATGCCGTCTTCATATTGTGGAGGAAGTAATCGAATGAAAGGTGTGAGGGATGCGCCCCATAAATGGTTGTCCTTATTATTGCAAAATCCCTCAAAAGTTCGATAAATGCGATGATTGCAGTCTTCTCTGCAGTCTTTGCTTACAAAAGCATTCTGTGAGTGATGTCCGACCAGACATCCCGACAAATGCGCCAAAATATTTAATTGATTCGGAGTCAAAATTTGCTCGAACTTAAAAGTAGTGAACGGAAGCTTCGATTTGGACTCAGCTTTTCTTCTGATGATTTCGAGAGACTTTTCATAAATTTCTATCGATTTTACGAATTCTATGGATTCGGGAGAGTCCGGAAATCTCGCGATTTTTAAAAGTTTACCCGCACTCGACCTTCTATTTGGGTCTTTTAACAATATTAACGTAGAATTGATCGCCTGATCCACTATTTCTCTTAAATTATAAACATTCAATCGTTCAGAAAAAGAAATGAAAAAGAGATTCTGACCTTGCTTCAATAACAGATTGAAGAATTTCATTACTTTCGAATTCTTGTGATTCAACTGACCCTCCCTTTACTTTGACTTTAACCTCTTTAAAAGCCATTCCCAGAGTGTTATTAGCGATACATTCGTAAATGTCTTCATCTGAAGTCTTGACATTTTCTAAACTTAAAGTCATTCCATAACTTTTGAAGTGATGTTTTCCCCTTCGAATCCACGAAATTTCAGGTTCTGGAGAACCCGTCGCCAAACATTTCAAAGTGATATCTTCTCCGAACTGGATCTCAACAGTGGAGTCGGGAGTTTCAATAAAAACGGGTGGCTCTGAATAATTGTCTCATTTAAATGCGTTTCAACAAAATAATTATAGTTTACCCGAAACTCTTAAGGAATATCTTTTAATAATTCTATTAAAATGATCGACACATTTATAAGTTCCCGAATCTGTTGGCAATACTTTTTTAATAACCAAAACATTATTTTTACTAATATTTAAATGATTTGTTTCTATTAGTTTATTGTCGTCTTTTGTCCAGAATTTATGGCCCGAATCGGAACAATTCAATATTAAAAGACTTCCCACGGATTGTATTATTTTATTTTCTTTCACTTTATTTGAATCATTGGACGAATTGATGGGTTTTGGGGACGAATCTAAGGGTCCAAAAATATTTTGTGATACCTTTACATTGATTTTTACTTCTTTTTGATCGCATCTGAATCTATTATCGAGTATTTGTCCGATAAGTACATGATCAAGATGGTCAGAATCACAGTCTGTACTTAAAAAAGATATTTTTGTTTTAAATTCCTTAATCCATAAGAGTTGACAATTGTCTTCACACTTAAGATTATTGTTTTCGAGTTTCAATTCTTTTAAAAGATTATTATTATTAAAAAGTTGTGACGATATTTGAGTCAATCGATTGTTTTGCAAAAATCTAAATTCATTTCAATAGAATAAATCCATTAAAAAAACTTAATTAAAATACTTTTAGATTAAAAAAAAAAGAATAAAATGTGTAAATAATAATACAAACACTTTCTTGAGTTGAGGCAAATCAGAGAAAACTTTGTCAGAAAGAGTTTCTATTAAATTGTGGTTTAAATATAAATTCTCTAAATTATGTAAATTTTTGAAAGAATTTTTGTCGATTACTTTAATTCGATTGTTATTCAAATTTCTGCAAAAAAATTAAGCATTAGATTCAATTAAATAAATTATAAAATTTGCTTGGTACTTTTTGACATAAATAATTAAAATAAAAAACTTAAAAAACTCACGTTTTTTAAAGAACTTCAACAACTATTTAAACAAAAAAAAATTCAACAAGATTGTTTAAATAGTTGCTGAAATTCTTTAAAAACGTGAGTTTTTTAAGTTTTTTATTTTAACGATTAAATAAAGTTTAAAATTCAACACAAAGTTCACTAAAATTGGTTACAATTTGTGTAAGAATTAGTTATAGTTCTGTAAATTTAACAAAAATAAGTATTAGAAATAACGGCATTTCACTTGTATAGATTCACCTTGCTAATTTGGAAAATTTACAAAATTATGTACTTTTTTTGTCTTTAAGATAAAAAAATTATAGTAGAAAATAATTTTAATATTCAACAAAGTACCCAGGTTATAAATTTCAAGCGTTTCATTTGTATAAAATGGCCTATTAAAATTAACTTAAAATTTAGAATCTAAATTTTAGATAAATCAAAAATTATGCATGATAAATTACTATTAATAAATTTCTGGTTATCAAACAAACCATTAATGCAATTATAATTAAATTGTTTTCATTTCAATTTAATTATAATGAATGAAATATAGTTATTCTTATTATTTATTTATCCGCTTTTGATAATCAAATTTCAAACCCGAAAATAAAAAAAAACTAATAATTTTGTCCTAAAAACAGAGATTATGAAAGGGGGTATTTCGGAATAACCCCTGGATCTAAAAATTGGCAAAATAACCCCTGGGAAAAATCGAAAAAAGAACCCCTCTCTCGAAAAACGGGAGCCGACGCGAAAGTAGCTTTTTATATGTTTTTTCTTTAAAAATCTATAGAATTCCATCACATTTAACCTATTTTATCAAAATAAGACCAAAAACTAACAGTTTTTGACAAAAAACTTGTAAATTTTAACAAAATGTTTTTTTCTTTAACTTAAATTTGATTATTCTAATAAAATGATTGATATGTGAAAAATTAGCAAATTTTTGATGTCTTACCAAAAATACCCCCCCTCGCACCCCCCTGGAGTCAAGTTCTTTCGCCATCCCTGCTTAAAACCTGAACTAGTCCTAAGTTTAAAATTAAAACCCGAAACCCTGAATGGCCAAGATTAGATCAACCGATTGTGGCCTTTAGTAATTTATTCAAATTAATACCAGATATTTAATGACATGAAATCATTAGCTTAAGTGTAGTTCAGGCGATAAAATCTTTGTTAAATTTGGAACCCATTTGGAACACCCTATAATATAGGGCCTATAATATTAATATAGATGCATGTATTATATGCTGTATTATCTAAATTAAAATTCTATTGACTTATGTATATATTTTTCAATAAATAATTTCTTTGATTTTTTAATAATTAAAACTTAATAATTACAGACGAATGAGTGAACCCAATCCCGCAAATAAGAGTTGAGACAAAATCTCAATTCGATTATCGTTTAAATATCTGTCAAAAAGTAATTATTCGATGCATTAAAAGTCAACAAATCATTGATTTCTTACAAAGAATTTAAAAGTGAGAGATGTCTGAAAGGAGTCGATTCCAAAATTATTATTTTGTTAAAACTTAAATCCAAAAAAGTAGTCTCTGCGGAAGCGATGGGCACTTTGTCCAGGTTTACATTCGAACAGTTAGTTATAGTTTGCAAACATTTGCATTTCGGTAAACAAAAAGGCAATGAATTTGAATCGATTGAAATAAAATGAATTGAAGTCAATATTATAATTAAATATAAATTCATTTTAAATGAATTGCAAAAAATCATTCATTTAATACATTAGAAAGTAATTCAAACTTTTTTTTTGTTAAATTCAATATAAAAATATATATAAACGAGAGATAATTATTTAGTTATCGCTTTTGATGTAAGCAAAACTTATATACATTTCACTAAAATTAAATCAATTGAAAACTTTGTACACATTTTTTTCAATAAATCAAAACATAAGATATTATTTGAAAAATCGAATCAATTCTTTTATTTTTTTGCATTAATGAAATATTCAATATTTTAGTGATTTTTGAATAATTTTATTTGAAAATAATTTACAAATTATTAATTATTCAAATTTACAAACTATTGGAAGACAAGGAGTTATCACAAAATCTAAGAAAAAACAATAAAGAATTCAAAGTTATTTGAAAGAAAGTTAAAAGACTTACTTTAGTGATAAGTCCGGCAGCAATTGTGGCGCCGCCCGATCTAATCATAAATCTGCCCAAATCTTTATAATCTTTGTAGAGCTCAACACAAACGGGTCGCTGAACTTCAATTTCGACGATTGCACTCATATTCTTGAGAAGACAACGCGGTTTGCTTTTAATGATTTGACCACTGCTTTTGTGGATTTGTGCCACTAATCTCTTAATGATTGCCCCTTCGCTCAAACTTTGAAAATGAAATACAACTGGAAATCCCTTTAAAACATTATTTAAAATTAAAATTATTCATAAAAAGATATCTCAAGACTTTTACTTTTATTATCGGGACTTCGATATTATTGAAAATAACAACTCTGGACTCAAATCGAT
The DNA here is from genome assembly GCA_034700165.1 of Galumnidae sp. Gr-Ori-00277. Taxonomy (NCBI): domain Eukaryota; kingdom Metazoa; phylum Arthropoda; class Arachnida; order Sarcoptiformes; family Galumnidae; species Galumnidae sp. Gr-Ori-00277. The sequence goes on along the minus strand of JAQIXI010001258.1, from coordinate 7,362 downwards.
TGGTAACCGGCGAAGGATTAAAGGCATCGCATATTATACTACCGGCGGATATATTGTTTACATCACAACCAGAAAGTGTTAAAACAATGTGATCGCCAACAAAAGCGGTCGGCACCGTATGATCATCAAAAGATATGGCTATAAATTAATTGAAAATTAAATTTAGAAATTTTAACACAAAATTTTACTAACATTTGACGACACACTGTTCTCCTGCCGGTAATATAACTAACTTTTGGCCCGTAGTAACAGCTCCGGCTTCTACTCGACCGCCAACACATATTCCTGCAGTCATTCCTTTAAAGACATCGTTTATACATAAACGGAATGGCTTTGAAATGGGGCGCTCCGGGGGTTTGAAGTTATCTATTGTTTTAATTTGAAATTAAATCTTTTTATGATTTCTAATGATTTACCAATAATTTCGACGAGAGTCGGCCCCGAATACCAAGAATTCAATTCATTAATTTTAGATCTCTGTATCAAATTTTCTCCGGTTAGTCCACTGCAGGGAACATAACTAATATCCTGATCTTTGAATCCGACCTGTTTTAAGAATGCACTCATTTTGTTGATAATATCTTCATAACGTTCGCGACTCCAATCAATATTATCAAGTTTATTGATAACAACTCCCAATTGGGATATTCCTAACGATCGAATTAGGAGCGTATGTTCTCGTGTTTGTCCTCCGGATTCAAACCCTGTTTCAAATTCACCTTTTGTTGCATCGACAACAAGAAGAGCCACATCTGCCTGAGTGGCGCCCGTTATCATATTAGGAATGAAATCCTTATGTCCAGGTGCATCTAATAAGGTTACCATACGATTCGGAGTTTCAAATCGTGATTGTGCAATGTCCATGGTAATGCCTCTACTCCTCTCTTCCTGAGTCTCGTCCAAAACCCAGGCATAAAGAAACGAGTTTTTACCCATTTTTTTAGAATCATTTTCGTATTTATGAATTGTCTTCTTAGTGACGAAACCCAACAAATACAAGAGATGACCCATAAGAGTGCTCTTTCCTGCGTCCACGTGACCGATCACCACAAGATTTATGTGAGGTTTTCCTGTATTTCGATTTTTGTTGTATTCACTTAAAGCCATTTCTGGATTTAAGGCTTTCGTTTGTGAAGGTTTTGGAGTTTTTGTGGGTTCAGACCATTTGTCGGGATTTGGAGAAGAAATCCTTGAACCGGTTCTACTCGATATCGGAGAATTAGGTGTAGACATTTGTCGGCCTGAGTTATCGTCAGAGGAACGGGATTTGTCCAAATCTTTTCGCAATGGACTGTTTGGACTGAATAAATCTTTAATAGAATATAAAATTTAATTTAATTTTGACTCACATTTTGAGATTATTATCACTTTCTTTAAGAGTCATTTTGTGAACACTTTGACTGATTTTTTCGACTTCAGTGTCGGCGCTCTGATCGCTATTTTCAGTCGTTTTCGTTATTTCTGTTTCAAAAGTAATGAAAGTTTAGTATAAAAAATATTTATTTTAATCAAAAACCTTTTTTCTTAGTTTTATGGTTTCGGACACAATCATCCGGTGATTCGGTTTCAAAGCCGAAAATTTTGACATTATTTCGATCGAAGTATTGTTTAATATTTTGTTTGATATCACAAAAACCATTACTTTTTGTCATTTGATTATTGCTATACTTAGCGGTTAGAGTCAGAAAGAGAGGAGAACTACTTTTTTCCTTTTTATTATAATCAGTGCCTCTATTTATGGCGACTGAACTCTCAGATGATTGCGTTCTTTGTTTTGATGTCTTACCTGATTTGCAAATTTAATATAAAAGTTATGACTAAAATTAAAAGTAAAATAATTTATACCAATTAAGGCATCCCTTTGTTGTCTTCGATAATCGTTATTATCAGATGTATGAGAGTTGAGCACTGAATCTAACGCCGCTTTTATGTCATATTTATATCTTTTGGCAGCACTTATAAGAAGGCTTTCGGGTATTGTGTCTCCGACCACATTCTCCATCTCTTCCACACACGATATCAGTTGGGCTTAAGTTTTATTAATTTAGTTAAATATATAAACTTTTTAATGAGAGATAGAAAACAAACCCCTCTCCAATTGATCCATCTCTGAGTCGTTAATACGATTTCTGTAATAATTTAAGTCTTCCTCCTCTTCTTCTTCATTAGTGTTTACGACGTCGTCGTTCTCTTCAAAAAGTGGTCGATTCGGGAGACCTTCTGATCGGTTATACATAAACTGACGCTCTGTTTAAACAAATTCAATATTAATTCACATTTTCTCTGGTTTTGGCAAAATTTTCGTCAAAAGTATAGAATTGTTTTCTTTTAAAATAAGAAACAATTTTTGTCTTTTAATGGACACAAAGTTTGACCGAAAATTCATCAAAAAATAAAGGATTGTATTAACCGGTATTCGGAGAAATGCAAAAATCTTCTTCGACGGACTGTCCGTAAGTATTGTAATACTCATCATATTCTGTATAAAAACAATTGAATTAAAATTTAATGAAATCCAAAACAAAAGTCATAATAAGTGAAACCTTCGTTAAAATTCATTGACCGCACGTTTCGATGTCTCGACATTTTTCCTGATTTTATTTTCCTTTAATTAAATTAAAAATATATTAAAAATAAAATTTGAATTTTAAAATCATTTTTTATTTAAAGTAAAATTGAAAAATATGTTGACATTAATGACACAAAAAACACATTTAAATGTAAATAAAATATTGAAGAAATCAGTCAATGATTTCTCAATAGTTAAAAGTCTAATCATTAATACGTAAACAATTCATTCATTCATTTGTTTTTATGACGTTTTTAATGAATGAACCAAATATTTAACTTATTTTCACTCAATTTTAATAAAATATTTGTAATAATTTTTAAAATTAAAAAAAGTTTTTAATTAATTTCAAGATTTCCATAAAAATGACAAAAATTATAACTTTAGTGACCGGAAATCATAAGAAATTAGAAGAAATCGTCAAAATATTGGGAAAATCGAATTCATACCAGGTAAGTTTTTATTAATTTCTTTAATTCATCCACAATCTATCCTGTTATAAAAACGATAAAATTGTCCAGGAAATTTATTTCTATAACGTTTACAAATAATTAGAAAAATACACTGATTTCTTGCTTCACATCAATTTATTATCTGATTATTTTTTGCCTATTTATTTGTTATTATTGCATGATCATCTACAAAAAAGAGAGAAGCCCAGGGTACTTTTATTAACCATTTTCATTTGGTATCAGCTATTTTTATTACATGATTTGTTGTGGTGTTCTTTTATAATTTCAATCAATACTCGGTTTAATCTGAAACTCAATTAGTTTTTATTTTGTAACCACTTTTCGATTTCAAACTTTCCATTTAATAATTGAATACTTTTTACAAAACCTAAACTTAAAATTGTCGACACTTTTAGAGTTCAGACTTTTATTTCATGATTTTTTACTTATATTTCAAGTTTTTTAAGGAAAAACTTCTTATTGGAAGTAGCTTATTAAAATGATCTAGGTCTATTTAGATAGCTTGTGATCTATAGGATTTATTGGTAAAATTATTCTGAAAATATGTCCACTCCATTGGTGTCTGTTCGCTTAAAATTGGTCTTGGTAAAATTTGGATTTAAAGCTTAAAATAAATTTTGAACTAATTTATGAATTATTATTAGAATTTATGTTAATATAATAAAACATAAAATGTGTAATAATTTGTGATTAACTTTATTTTCTTTTGAAGTTAGTATCGAAAGCCATAGATTTGCCTGAATTTCAGGGCGACCCTGATTTTATCATCAGAGCTAAATGTAAAGCAGCGGTTGATCTGATTAAAGGACCCGTCATTGTTGAGGACACTTCGCTTTGGTTTGTGGCAATTTTCACAAATATTTTTAGTCAATTATTATATTATTGTAGTTTCAATGCTTTGGGAGGACTTCCCGGACCATACATTAAATGGTTTTTAGATAAGTTAGGACCGAATGGTTTGCATAAAATGCTTACCGGTTGGGACGATAAGAGTGGAAAAGCTGTCTGTTTGGTTGCCTTTTGTAATAAAACTGAATGTCAATTGGAAGGCATCCAAATATTCAAAGGAGAAGTTGAGGGACATATTGTTGAACCGCGAGGACCAACAGATTTCGGTTGGGATCCATGTTTCCAACCTTTAGGTTATTCCCAAACTTATGCAGAAATGGATAAAAGTTTAAAAAACCAAATCTCTCATCGATTTAAAGCTTTTGAGAGTTTGGGTCAATACTTCTCCAAAGAATTTGAAAAATAGTTTTTATATAATATTTAATAAATTTAAAAATGTTTTAAACAATTTATATGATATTAGAGTTAAATTAAATGGAAATATAAAAAAATGTATCGCCTTTTGATTGATTTGTAGTCACTATTTAGTTGCAAATGGAATGTCTGAGTACTGGATGTCAAACATTAGACGAAAATTAAATTTCAAATCAATTAATTTATTTAACAAAAGAATCAATAAATATATTTCGTATAAAACATATATAGAATGATAGCACAGAACAGAACAAATTTTCTATTGAGAAATGAAAAACAATTCCAATGATATTTTGTGCTAAAAATCTTCTTCGAGTGATTATCCCTTAATCCCAAGAGAAGTGGAATTCCGAACACCTCTTTAATAAAATTTTTTCTATAATTAATTGTTAAATAATATTAATATTTAGATATGTATTAATAATATCTATGACTTAATTAAATCATTTGAGATAAACCGAGACTTTCAACAAATCATTATCTCTTTAATAGTTTTATATTCGGACTTAACTTTTGAATGACATCACACTTAAAGTAAAAAACATCTGAAAAAAGGGGCCGACGTTTGTTGAGGAATGAATGGCTATATTTTGTCACCAAAAGTATTGATTATATTAAAGTCCAAATAATGAAAACTTATTTAAGAGATAACTCAAACAAAACGTTTATAAAACTAATAATGTCTTCGTTAACAACAATCTCTTCATTGAATTTGATTAATTCAAAGACAACAAAAAGACAAAAATATTCAAAATATTCTTAAAAAAGTGAAAGTTATTTCAAAATAACGGATTTTCCCGATTATTATATCACAAATAGTATATAAATTGAGGGAAAAATATTTTCTAAATTAATACCCAAAAGACAGCGGAAGACAAAACAAAAATTGATTAATAAAATTGACATAAAATTAGTTAAAATCACAGATGAATTTGCTTTTTATAAAATATGTGAATATTAATTAATTTTCTCTCTCAGGAGGTATTGAATATATTTTTCTTACACTTAATTCACCAGAGAATAGGAATGAATTGTTTTAATCCCAGTTTAGTGACTCAATTGCACCGACACTTGTGATACAATAGTCGAATAGCTTTTGGCACTTCAACCAAATCAAGTCAAAGCCTTATGTCTTAAGAACTGGGATTTTAGCGTTTGTTTTACAAATTAATTGTCTAATTATTCACGTCTTGCGCGACGTTTTTTGCCCACAGATTTGAATTCTTCCTCTTCTGATACTTTTGTTTCTAAAGTTTAGAAAATTTAGATAATTTAAAACAAATCAATATTTCCATACCTTTAGAGTTGTCATCGTTTGCACTATTATTTGACTTTTCATTAGAAGAGCCGTTCGTTTCAATTAATGCGATCTTTTCCTCATTTTTGATAACCGGCTTATCATTGGTTTCATTGTTTGTTTGATTCGCAGTTTGTGTCGGTTTCTTCTTATTCTTGTCTTTCTTTTTCTTATTCGAAGTGTTCGAGGAATCAGTCTTTTCGTTGGCCTCATAATTGGCTACAATAGAAGCGGTCAATTTGTCCGATAAATTTAGGTTAGGCTTGGGTTCAGTTTCAGGAGTTGGTTCCACTTTAGTTGTCGCCTCTGATTCCGAATTACGCTTTTGATTGCGTTTCTGCGACTTCTTTGGAACTCTTTGTTCTTTTGCCAATTCGTAAATATCCGGCTCTTCGGTAACCATATCTTCGCTTTCAATAATTCCATTCTGTGCTTTCGCTGAATTCAACTCATTTTTATCCTTTTCGACAGTTGTCTCTTGGGTTGAGTTTATGTTTGTGTTTGTGTTTGCGGTCAAATCATTTGTTTTTTGGTTTTTATTTTTCTTTGAACTCTTTTTGGGACTTTTATCTGAAGACTCTTTTAGTGATTCAATGAGAAGCTGTTCCTCTTTCTGTTTACGATTTTTCCTCTCTTTCTTTGAAATGAGTTCAACCCATTCGCCCGAATCCTTGTCATCGATGTCTTGTCTTTCGTCCAAATCTTCGCTTTTCTTATTCTTTTTGGCTCTTTTTGTGGTCGCATTTGTTTTGGTTTCCGGAACCGGTTTCGGTTCGACCGCTTTCTTTGGAGGCTTTTTCTCAGATTTAGCCGAACCGGTATTAATGTGTCCGTTGGGCTCCGGCTTTGATTCACTCTTAAGTGTTATCTAAAATATGAAGAGATATTCATTAAAATAATTGTCTTAAAAACAATTAAAACCTTCGGATTTGGTTTTTTCTTTTTGATCGTTTCGTGTGTTTTATAGCTCTTCGGATGTCTATCGTTGAGAGCATCGAACACTTCATTCGGTGGTTGTGTCGATGACTTGAATCCAAAGGCATAGACCATAAGAGCGGTGAAGACGACCCCAAAGATTGGGAACAAATAGAGGGGATTATAGAGTTCTCCCAGAAGTGACAGCTCTGAATACATGGCATCTAATACTCTGATGACCACAAATAACAAAATTCGTTAAATTAATTAAATTTAATTAAAGTGAGCGACAGATCTGTTCGTAAATCTTAAGTTAATTACATAAATATTGAATAAATTGAAGAGATTTTATGGAAACTGATTAAAGTGTTGTTTGTGTGGACTGAGAGCACAACTAAAGCAGTTTAAGCACACGTCGACTATTAGTTCACTATATGTTTACTGCAGTACAGTATATGTGAGTATATGTGATGTGTTCTCGATATAACCCAACGAAAGGCATCGCTTTTCTCTTATTAAAACTATTCACTAAAAACGTAATTTTCTTAAAACTTTTAAATCCAAATAATTTGTCGATTATTTCTGAATAATAATTAATTTCAAACCAATTAATGATTGGATTGAAATCAATCAGTTTTTGTTACTTAAGGCAATCACTGCTTAAACTTTTTTGTGAAAATGTTTATCAAACAAAATATTTTGACCTCAAATTCAAACTAAAACCAAAGACAAGAAGTCATTTATTGTCGTTTAATAAAGAGATTTCATTTAAAGTCAGCCTGACGTAAAGAAAACAAACAAATATGGCTGACAATATTTTTTTAAGTTGTTTAACCAATAAGCAT
>JAQIXI010001257.1:0-14696 GCA_034700165.1 Galumnidae sp. Gr-Ori-00277 | reverse complement strand
TTCTTTCTCTCTCTCTCTCTCACACACACACACACACACACACACACACACACACACACTCACTCACTCACTCTTCACTCTCACTCTCTGAAATTTTATCGATTTTTTCAATTGGGATAAAACCCGAGAGTTATTCCCACAAAAGCCATAAAACAATATTTGTTGTGATATAAACACAAATTAAATTAAGTGAAAAAAATTTCAGAATTTAATTAAAGTGTTTCAAATATTTTAGAAAAAAAGTGTCCTTCAACTGAATCGATGCTTACGTGTTGGTACAGTTTGAAACCTATTTTATCTTTCGGTTCCAATAAAAACAAAAAGAATTTAGTCTTAGTTTTGCAATCAATTAAAAATTTTGAATATACTTTAAAAGAATTTAATTAATTTTTGATTGAATTTCTATATATTCAACAAACGATAGAGAGATGTAATAAATAGGTTTCACATAAATTAACATTCAATACAGAAGTGTGAGGGGAGAGAGAGAGAGAGAGAGAGAGAGAGAGAGAGAGAGAGAGAGAGAGAGATTTGGTTTAATGTTATGAGAAATTAGTTTTGGTTTTAGTTTTTAATATTTTAAATTTGATTCGAAGCAAATCTTTAAAGATATCCTAAAGACTTATTATTATTGATTAAATACTTAATCAAATTGAAAGCTCACGAGTTGTGAAAAATGGTATATAAAATATTAATCGAAAATAAAATCTTTGGACCTATGATTAGAGGAGTCAGAATAGATTACATTCCACTCTTTTGTGTAATTGAGGGACAGTTTCTCAATAAGCGATTCTTAAAATGAAAATTTTTCTGATTATGAAATTGATTTTCTGAAGTGAACTCTCGAATCGATTTCAATCACATCGAAAGTGGAAATATTGATAAGAGAAAAATCTACTGCACTTTTATTTACCCCTCTTTTATTTTTTTGTTGCAATCACCAAGGTTAACCCAACAAGTTTTACTTTCTAACACATTAGGTTTTAGAATAAGTTTAATGATTGACTGTTCGTAAATCAATGTATGTGAAATGAATGATTTGCCTTGCTTCATTATTATAGAATTAATGTTTAAGTATGAAATTGTCATTTCTTGATGCCATCGCTCCGATATGAGACCTCTCCAATCAAATACCAGATTTTGCTATGAATTCATGTCTGATCCGAACTCAAAGCAAAAACTACGATATTAGTGATGACAGGATGTCGTCGAGAGAATGTCAATGGATTTATATGTCGTTTTCATGTCATTCATATCCATTGACTGCTTCTCTCACTAACTCTCAATCAATCTCTTTATGATTGTGTCTCACATATGAGGTTATAATCCCTTTAAAGTTTTCAATAGAAAAAAATTATTATTATTATGAAACTGAATGAACAGTCAATAAACTTCTATGATATTCTTAGCTCAGCTTAACTTAACTTTACTTAACCTGATCACTTTGCAAAAGCTACTCAAGTAATACTTCAAATGCTTTTCAACTTATTTTTTATTTTTTTAAATTCAAAATTGAAAAAAATTGGAAATTATTCGCCAATAATTGATTGTAAGCATCAAAGTGTGGTGCAGACCATCTGCTCCTGTGTTGACCCATTCTCTCACCAGAAGGTGACTCTAATTCTGTATAAACCAGATTATAAGTGCCGGTGCTTTGAACCTAAGCTTTGAATACTGGAATCCTGAAACGAGTGGCCAATATTTCTCTTGAATTTAATGAAATTGCTTTCGATTCAGACATAACTCAGGATTTTTCACTTTCGTCTCCAATAATAAAACTTCGATTTTATTATTGTTTTTATCACTTTATCGAAACCGAAGCCTTGTTTAAGAACTGAGTCGTGATATCAATACATCATTTGATGCTTTTTTGAAAGTTATGGTATATCTATAGACCAGAGTATCGGCTTTATGTGTGTTCTCTTATCTGACTTTTTAGATCAGTGAAACATTTTTCTGACTCCACTATAAGTTAATTATTTTCTTTTAGTTTTCAGTTTATGTCTGCAAATTTCAAATTTGAGTTATTTTCTACTAATTTTCAGCGCTTTTAAAGTGTTATTCAGTGCTATTCTTTTGTCTTTATCTCAAAACATAACCAAATGATGATAAAAGTCTTTTATAAAACTTTTATTATAAATAAAATATAAAAATTAGTGAAAGGCTTAGTTGAGAACAAAGAAAATAAACCTGGATGAATATTCGTTTAAGAGTTTGCATCCTTTCTCCCTCTCTATGATAAACATTAGACGCAGACACTCATCATATTTTTCATTGCCTCAAGAATTTTAAAAATATCTTAACTTTATAAACAAATTTAATTCATTATATCATTCCTTTGATCTGAAAACTGATAGAATTTTTGTCAATCAATTCATTTGTTTGAATTCAGAGAGAATGTATCAATAGGTACTTGGTTGATTTAATTGCACTGCTATTTGAATTTGTAATATTTTCCTATAAATCATTTTGAATTATGTTCTGCAATAAAAATAATTACGATTTAATGAAATTTTAAATAAATTAAACGTAACTTTCAATCAAAAAAATTTAAAAGTTTTAAATTTAATTTCATAACAATCTTTTAAACGACTTTCATATCAAAAGTTAAAAATATTGTTATTATTAATAGTCTTAGGAAATGAAAAAATACATTAATTTTATTATTCAAGGAATTCATAATAAGTTCTGGTTTTTTTTGAGGCGCGTCTCCAAAAACAAAAATCCATTTCAATACTATTCCTTCAGAAGTTATGAATGTTTGAGTAAAAGTCTAAACAGTTTTAATATTCGCCAAAATTGAGTTTTTTTTTCTCAGTTTTTGTGTTTTTAAATGAACTGAATTTTTTGATGATTTTATATTAAAGTGAGTCAACAGTCAAGAGGTTTGGCGTCGGTTACAAAAATCATTGAGAATTCTTACTATCGATTTAAACAAAGATTTCACACTAACATTGAAAGCTATAGGTGTGGCTCAAGAATTGCAAGTTTCAATTCAACAAAAATACTATATTTATACCACTTGTTGTGCGTTTTGAGCGCCGCCATAAAAAAAGTTTGCCCAACATTACCAACAATTTATCTGAGAAGAAGCTATTTCTCCTAAGGATTTGATCAGAAACTCCCTTTCCTTTAACTTTTGGGCCAACATTTAAAGTGAAAAACACATTCATTTTTCAATAGTTATTTAACTTTCTTTTCAATTGGTCTCATATTTTACGTAATTATTATTGTATTAAAGGAAACATTTTTTTAAAAGAAAAATTACTCTTTAGTTGAGAGTGAGATTCGTCTGATCCCTGCGGTCATACTTTAAACTCCTTGTCCTCTATTCTATCGGTTTCTCAATAAAAAGAAGAAATGATTGAATATTATTAGTAAAATGGGAACACCACTAATCTATTTCAAATGTCCGCTAAACCAAAACTCTGTCCAAAATGTCTATAATTTTCATTACCATTGGTTTATACCTTGCAATTAATACCAAGATTTTAGTTAAACTGAAGAAATAAAAGTTATTCAAATAATTAATTAAATTCTCAAAATTATCTGACTTTTAATAAATGAATTCTAAAACTGGAAAATCAATATTTATTAGTTAAGAGTAAATACTATTAATTAATTAAATCAATTTAATATTTAAATTGATATTAATTTATGCGGCATAAATTATACCTTGTATAAAGTTAACCTTCGGTCTCATTATCCAAGATAACATTTAAAATATTAATTTTAAAGATAGAGAATTAGAGAAATGTTGAATTAAAAATTTCATTCCTTTCAAATGTGAGGTATATTTCATTCGTTAGAAACCTTTCGATTAATTTAGTCTCAAATATAGTCTTTTCTTATTATTCTTTTCAAATAATAAGTTTTAAATATATTCAGTCAATTATTTAAAATTCTACCTTTGATAATTTTCACAAACAGGTAAACACTCCCTTGATTTTTTGAACTATCTAGCTATAAATTCACCCTAAACTTTATTAACAGAATTAAATCCATTTATAGCGAAGAGTTATAATAAACTTTTATAAGAGTTCAGAGATTTTAAAATATATTTCAATTAAAACTTTAGAATATAGTCATCAATATATTAAAGTCAAATATTACTTTAATTGCATGGTAAATCATTTTTAATTATCAATTATCGAATTCAGATTAAAAATTCTAAATAAGATTCAGAAGAACTTCAAATAATATTTATAAATATTTAATTATTATGATCTAAATTATCCAAGATAATTTTACCAAAGTGACTCTCTTAATGTTAATATATTTTGGCCACCACTGAGTGAAATGTATGAGTTCTGGTCATAATTAGATTCTTAATTCAGTGAGAGTTTTGTTTTTGGTTTAAATTATTATCTCATTTAGTCATTAGTCGTTTGAATTTACGACTGCTTTTAAATCGAGTTTTTGTTCTTATTTTCACAATTTATTGCTTCTGTATTACAGACGAAATCCATTTATTTTAAACAAAATAACTTTTATTTATTTTATATTTCGGTAACAAAAGTGCTTTCGATGATAACAAAACTAAAAAATCAAAAATTAAGATTCAAAAGATATCAACACTTTATATCAAATAACAGTTCCCTATTAAACGCTTTATCCTTTCGACAGTAATTCTAAACATAATTAATGCGACCAATAATTCATTGAACAGAAAAATTTCAGTTTTTTTCCCGAAGACCTCTTCTTATCCATTCATTTATCACAAATGGCGTCTGAAATATAGATATCAATTGTATTGATTTACAAACTATTGTTTAGATTTTTTGCGTGAATTCATTCATATCTTTTGAAAATGTCGTCAGATTTGTATTAATTCAAATATAATTAAACTCCAATCGATTGGACAATATTTTTGTCAAAAGCGTTGAATTAACCCTCAATTGTTAACAATTTTAACACGAAATTCATTGAAAGTCATATTTCATATTTAGAACTCTCTCTTGAAATACAAAATGATTTTTCAATGAATGACTGATTTTAATTCAAATCAAATCTTTTTTTTGGATTTTTGGGAAATGAAAAAAAAGTTTAGACGACTACTGTTTGTAACAAAAGTTACAGATTTGTAAATCATTGTTCTGTCGGTCGGAACACAAAACAGTCCCAAACAGTCCCGCGTCTGAAAAGAATACCCAAAAGTCGTGTGTCATATATTGTGTGGTTTTGTCGCCTCTTTCAGAGCTGAGTTTTACTGAAATGTCAATCAAATGGTATTGAAAATACAATTTTTTGTCTTCAATATACAAAAAAAAACATAAGTTTTGTGGCGGTTCTATCTTTGCTATTTGTCCTCTGTTGCAGACTTTAATCTTTAAAAATATTTGCCTCAAATCACTTAATGTTCAATTAGTGCTCAAATATTTCTTTAAGAAAAATGCATTTCTCAGGAACTCTGTATCATATTTTGTGTGAATTTTATAGAATTTCTTTTGTGGAGTGTCTTTACTCGTCGTGTGTGTCATTATTATCAAGTACATTATTTATCGTTATCTCATCTTATTATTGGACATTCGATGTCTGACCGCTCAGACCTTCAATTAATATGTAATGAATTCCCGTTGAAATTCTTGAGTGGATTCTCATTAATAGAGTTATATCTAAAATCTCTTTTTCGATAAATTTTGTTATCGATTTGAAAACTACTTCAAATGCATAAACATTTGATTTAAAAATGATATTTTCCTGGATCTTATCTTTTTGTTCAAATTAGAGTTCACTTAATTAACCGTTTAATGACTTTTCAGTGAAGTTCAATATTATTTATATTTCTACTATTTTTTTCCCACTCTTTTAAAACTTTTAATTGAATTCTTTTCAGTTAATAAATGAATTTAATAACTTCTTCACAGAAATCAAATTAAACGATATTTTGCACTAAATATCATAAAATTTCATTGAAATTTGATAAAAAATTCAAATAAAATTTCTTTAATATTACAGTTCATACCATTAATCAGCCAAAAAGGAGTGAATATATATTTATGGATGTATATATACATACATATCTATATAATTAAGAATTAAATTTTATGGAATAATAAATTTAAGAGTTTATTGAAATAATCAGTGATTCGAAAGTTTGGTTATTCACATAAATATACGAAAAATTGAATAAACAATAAAAATATCAAAACTTATTCATTGAAGAGTAAACCAAAATTCCAGTTTTGATTTTATAACTTTTGCCTCTTTTAAAGTTAAACTTTTTTTTCGTTAATTATTTTTATTGCCTTTTCTTTGATTGAAGTGTTTTTGAAAGTGCTTGCAGTGATAGCACCCGATATTGGCCCGGAGCTAATGAGCAGAGTTGCAAGGATTTGCATTCCCGGTTGAAACGCAAACATTCAATCGTTATATAAATTTTTTGACCACAAATGTTGTAAACGTGTATTCGACCACAAATTACTTAATTTATTTAAGACTCACACAATCCTATGTCTATTCTATAGACTAAAAATGTTTGAACCAAAAGCTCTTATATTGTGTTTTGTGGGGATAAACATTTTAAGATAAATTGCAATTTTTGTCATTTTATAGTCTGTAATAAATTTTTCGATAAATACTCTCAGTTTAGAAACAGTAAAAAGAGATATATTGGAAGTGAACAGACTTTCCATCATTTATGGCATCCATTAGAGAATGTGATAATCATTTTTAAGAAATTCACTAAAAGATAACCCATTAATTAATTGCAATAAATGTTAAAAATTTCAATCAATAGAGTTATTCAAACCTTTGTTTTTATTAATGAAACCTTTTTAAGTGTTTTTCCGGTTTTGAATTTCAAAAAAATATTCTTAATTTATATGACATTAGAGTCACTGTAAAAGAGACGCTCCTCTAACGTAAAGGCCATATAAGAGCATATCTTTTATTGATTGTAATCTTAATATTCGGGAAATATAACAAAATTTATGAAATATTTGTCGAAACTATGACTTGTGTTTGTGTGGGATCTCATCGGTGATGTCATATCTCTCTGAATGGCACTTATATGTGTCTGAGTGTCTGACTGTCCCATTCTATGGCAGACTTCTGACTACAAATGATAGCCATTAGTTTTATTCATAAAATAAATTTGTTTCACTTAATCGGTTACGGTTTGTTACTCATCCCCTCCCGATCTGACTTCGTTTTTGCTCTTGGAAAATACAATCCTCTAATTAGAACTCAATTCTAGAGAATTATTTCCTATTTTTGATTTTAAATACTTTTTTTCACACAATTCGGGGAAATTTCACACAAAAAATCTTTTGAGTTCTTCAGTGAAACTATTGATTCAATTAGTTATAGAGAATTGGGTTTAGATTACAAGATATTAGAACTGTTTTGTGGCCGGAATTCTCTTTTCTGTTAATCTATTGGTATTGTATTTTGATTTGAATATGGATTTGAAAAATCGACTTCAATTCAATGAAAGTTCGCCCGATTTTACTAATGGTCTTCTAATGTATGGGATCTGATGACCAACTCATACAATGAACGACATCATAATCCATGTGTTGAACAGCTTTTTCGAGTGGGAGAGAGTGCCAATGGCTATACCGAACGTCGGGCACTGAACACATTAAGCACTGGACAATAGGCAGCGCTCTTGTATCCATTCATCAATCATCTCTCCCTTTCCAGAAGAAGAGAGAGAATGTGAGGCAGTAAATGGTAATTATGAGGCGTCTTGTCGTTAAGTCTGGGCGCGTATTATCGCTACAAAAATGGCTTTACGTATATCTGGCAGTACTGATGATCTCTTGGCTTCATTTCTATCAATATATGAATGAGCAACAAATTGCTTCGACTCTGGGCTCGACTCTGGCCGATGCGGTCACTGTTAAGTTGT
Source organism: Galumnidae sp. Gr-Ori-00277 (assembly GCA_034700165.1). Taxonomy (NCBI): domain Eukaryota; kingdom Metazoa; phylum Arthropoda; class Arachnida; order Sarcoptiformes; family Galumnidae; species Galumnidae sp. Gr-Ori-00277. The sequence continues at coordinate 6,841 of JAQIXI010001257.1, read as the reverse complement.
GGGTCATTTGATTAATTGATGTGTGACTATAACTGATCGCAAGTGTGTCTACAGTTTTACTTCTAAAAAGTCAATAACAGAAAAGGGATAACCAAGTTATCCACAAAACGGAACAAATATTTCAGAGAATTGAAAATATTTTAACTTTTATTTCGATTACAATTAATATATTATATGATTTCAGAAATGATTTCCAATAAATAAAGTAGTATATGAATCAATCAAAAATTTGAATCCCTGGTTAACCTCTTCTAAACCCTTCATTCGACTTCCGACGATAGTGTCTAATCCAATAATTTGTTACCACTCTTTGACTAATGTCTGCTGTTGTGTCCATAAAATGTTTATGCAGTGCATATACCCATTGAATCCGTTGTCTATCTGTTCCCTCAAACAGAGAAAAACATTAATCTAAGCATTAATTGTATTATGGATTTCCTTATTTCTCATAACTGTTGGTCATTAGTACCATTAGTACCGCACTCACCAAACAAGTCACTGACTTTCACTCTCAACCATTAATATTAAATCAGAAAAAAATCAAAAGAATGTATGTCTTTGTGTTTCAAAACAATTCAAAATCATTTGGAAATTCAATTAATTTTTATCATAAATTTTATTCTTATTTTTATTGAATACTTTTTCACATTTAATATCATTTACTAATAATTTTCAAACCAATGACATTACAAATGTTTTTCAATTGTATTTTTGGGACAAACCTTGACTTAAATAACCCGAAGAAAAGATTCATTACTCGATTATGAAGTGTTGAAAACAATAGTCTATTATTTTGTTACAAATTATTTGTTAACAAACGGTTCACTGAAAATATTACTGAAATTGATTTTCACTTCATTTAACTTTAGTTAAACTTTCAATTTCTAATACTTCCATTCTTTAACAGATAAGCGTTTCTTCAGAGAAGGGATTTACAAAGGAATCCACTTTTCGACACATCCGTCAAAATAATAAAAAAAAGTGAGTCATTAATGAAAGTGTCTTTTTTTGTTCATTATTTCCATCTGTTTCTTATCATTAAAACAACAGAATTCATATTATAATCTCTTCTATAAGTTATAAATTTATATTCAAATTACATATGAATAGTAAGTTTGAAAATAATTTGTTTATTATTTATATTCTATGCAAATATATTCTAAGGATTGCTATCATTGACTCTCATTAAACACATTTTTTATATTAACGAATAATTTGTTCACTAAAAGCGTCGAATAATTCATTATAAAAAAGTCATTAATTACTCGACATTCAAAATCAAAGAACAAAAAGTTAAACAAAAAAAATATATAATTCTTATTATTTTTACTTTTAAACAGTGATTAGAGATCTCTAAAAAAAATCTTTCGAATCATTTTATAAGAAATGGTTTTATATTAAGAATTTTTATTCAGAATTTTTCGATAATTTTTCTAACCTTTTATTAACATAAATTTGCATTTTTAGCATTTCCATGGCCTCAGTACTTGTGTCTCTGCCCTGTGCTCTGCACAGATAGCAATAATCATATAACTTCTACATTCAATTGCAAAACTAAATTTATACAGTTTTTAGCTTTGGCTCAATTTTATTTATTCACAAATCATATATAAGTCGTATAAATTGAATTCTTTTTATTTGAGGCCTTTATTCAAATTAGTCGACAGAGAAATCATTTGTGATCACTGAGTGTCCGCCTGTCTCAGAGTCAGCCAAAATGCATTTCATCTAATTTTTTCCCTCTTTTTTCAAATCATTTTTCTTTTCTCTTTATTTCTGTGACTCTGAGCTAACATTTGATAGTTTTGTTTATAACGAATTTGCTATCCTTTGCTCTCTTGAGTCACTTTTGCTTTCATTTTCATTTTGGGATTTTATCTTTTTTGCATATTTAATATATTGAGTGTTTTGTTCGATTGTGGCAAATAAACCCAATCATTTGGAATAACCAAGTTGTCATTTTTATTTGAACACTAAATTTCGATGTTTTCCAACCAATTAATTAGTTTAAGATTTTATAACTCTTTTGAAAATCATTAAAAGCTATAAAAAGTTTTAAAGTTATCTCAAAACTGTATTTCGAAACCACTTTTAACTAATTGAGTGCACTTATAATAAGTTGAGTTTTATTTAAATGTGATCTGAGCCCCAAAACAGGACATATGAGCAATAAGTAGTAAGTCTGGGGTTTTGTGATGCTCTTCATAAGAGTCGGTATAACTACTGATTATTGCAATTTATTGCATAACTATGTATTCAGTCTACAAATGCTAATAATAATACTCATTGGGTATACATTCAAATGCTTTCCAACAGTTTACAGGTCTGACTGAATCACAACCTTTTTATGCAAATTCTAATGACATACAACTTGCGATCAGTTGAAGGTCTGTGGGTTCAGTCAAAAGTCGCTATTATGATAAAAATGGCAATAAATTGATGGACTCTTTAGTTGAGAGCCGACAAAACTAAAGTCAATCTATTAGTCCTCAACTTTTATATCGATTTTTTGATATCAATTTCAAATTAATGCATAAACTCTAGTATTTTCTTACTGTTTGTCACATATCGAGAATAATTTTTCTGACACTTTAGTCGGACGTCAATATTTTGAACACTTCTTTCATTTCTATTCATTTGAAGAGTTTTCCACTTAATTGATATGAATTAAGTTTTGCTTATATTTTAAGACTCTTAACTTAAAATGTTATTTGACTTTCATATCGTCTGTTAATTGAATGAATTTCAGTTAAATGAATGCATTTCAAGAATTTTTCAATTTTTTATAACTTGTTTTCTGTATATTTTCTTTATTTTAAGTCATTTTATCGTCCAATCAGTCGAAAGAAAATTTTAATTTGAATTAAATATTAATTTCAAGAAATTATAATCAAATTCTTTTTGATTAAATTCAAAATCAATTTTAAATTAGAATTTTATTTAATTAAATGCAAAATAGTGTTTGATTTTATGCTCAACCAATCGATCCATTCATCAATTTATTTATTTAATGAATTTCCAAAGTTATTGACTTTTCTCACCACTAGTTTTACATTACAATGAAGTGTCCTCTAATTATAAAACACTAATTGCACACCAAAAGGGTGGACCCTTCAAACTATAAATTGAGTGAGTGAGTGAGAGTGAGTGAGAGTGAGTGAGAGTGAGTGAGAGTGAGTGAGAGCAAGGGAAAGAATGAGAGAAAGAGAGAGAGAGAGAGAGTTATATTTTTTTATTCTACAAATCATTAATTAAAGTAATCTTATGGTCTGTTAGTCTATCGAATTTGGGATCATTTTGTAGTCCTGTGCCATTGATTTCAAAATTGATGGAAAGTTTTTTTTTTTGTGTAGAAATCTGTTAATTAATTGTCGAATAAATACATTAGACTTTTCTTAAGATAAACTTATTTGAACCAACATTTCTCTAATATGTTGTTTGGACCTTTCATTAATTTCATCAATGGAATTTATCAAGGATCACATTAGATAAATTAGAAATCTTAACTAATCTAGTAAATTTTATAAGCCATTAGTAAATTTCAATTTAATTTTTAATCATATCTTAAAAAAGAAGAACTAATAGATCTGATTTAACATTTCCTTAATATCTCAATATGTGTCCAAGGTCATCCTAGAGTTTTCGTATAAAATAATTAATAATTCATTGCTCTAAAGTTCAATAAAATTAAATTTCATATAAAAGGAGAAATCAATTTATGATATGTTAGAGGACTTCATCGGAAACCAAATAATTAATTTTTCTAATGAATGCACGAAAAGTTTCAAAGAGTGAAGTATTGAGAAATTAATGAAACATTTATTTGGATTTCTTATTATTTTTGAGTACACATTAAAACACGATTTGTATGTTTTGGTAATTGTTGTCCACATTTCAATTCATATGATTTCATTACATTAAGAATCCATAAGAATCTTATTTTCTCTTTTGTTTGAACTCATGTTTTAATATTTATATAAAATAAATGTAAAACACATATAAATAATTCATAGATTCTATTCTTTACATTTGATTCGTGATAGTATTATAGAATATGAAACAAAAATAATTAAATGTTTTTTCAAAAATTTTATTTCACTGGATTTGAGTCAATTTGAATTCCAGTTTTTCCTTCTATTTGTCGATTGATATGAATCGCAATAAACAAAATTTTTGTTTCTCTGTTGAGTCAATAAAAAAACTTCTTTTGAGTATTTATTTGAGATTTTTGTCGTTAGTATTTAAGAAAGTAATAAAATTCTCCATAAAATAAATTTGAAAAAACACTGCTCTGTCTGTAGTTTTGAAGATTAGCCGGAATTTGTGATCATTTTTTTTTGACTCTAATTTTTTTTATATAACAAACAGTCCTTAAATAACAGGAACTGAAACGCGGACTTCGAATATATTTAATCTTTAGATGAGTGAAGAATCTCTCGAAGCTATAGAAATGAATTAAAATAAAAATTTTATCATAAAATAGTTTAAACCTTAACTTCAAACTAATAGTAAATGAATTGAAAACTCAAAACTTGAGATTCTTTTTCCTGATTTCTATTATTATAAACGATTGATAAGATTATCATTTTTTGCTTCAAATATAATTCACTTTACATAAGGAATGAACAGAATTCAAGTCTCGTTTTGATGGCCCCGACATCTGAGTTCGGGTCATCCCTTCTATTTGTTCGGAGTTATCGCACTCTTCGATAATTGATTCCTCAGTTATCAGAAGCGCCGCATAAATAGAAGTGGCATTCAATTGAAATGAATAGCTTTATCAATCATATTATGTTCACTGAAATAGCACTGGTATTCACTATAAATACCTTTCCCATTGCTATGACTTCTGTCAAAAGCATTCAAAGCCTTAAAAATCATTTTTATCCGTTTTCTATAAACCTATGAAAATAAGTCATATCTTCTGATTGGGTATCGAATTAAAGACAAAAATGTTATGAAAATATTTTTTTTTAAAAACTAATGAATAATTTCAAGGCTTTTGAATTGACTTCTATTGAAGTGATATTTCTTTGTCCCTAAAATATGTTGTTTTCTTCATTTTTTAACTTTTGAGTCGTTGGCAGAGAAAAAATGATTCCATCCGTGAAGTGATTTATAATTTGGCAGAAAATCCTTCATATGTGCACTAAGGGTGGGATTATAACGTGTAAAGTAGTCGTAAATCTGTGCCTAAGATTGAGAGACACGACATTACAGACCACAGTTTATATGAATTCTATTCCTTACAAATTAAAACCAGTACATTTCAATAAATAAGTATATCTTTGTCTCTATTATGATCAAGATTACTCTGATTAGTACTGTCTCCCATTATGAATGTTCGCTTCATTTACTGCTTATAATTAGATTTACTCCATTTAATCACTATGATAAATTAGCCAGGATATATTTAATATTCCCTAGTAAATTTTCGTAACTCATTTACTAGTGATTAGAATAAAGTGATACATCTTGGTCCCTCACTTTCACTAATCTCTACTTAAATGTTATTTTCTAATAGAAAGTAATGATTTAAGTTATTTAAATTATTACTGATATTTACGTGTCTCCAGTTTTCACTTTCAATTGATCTTGATCATAAAAATTACTTTAAGTGGTGGTTAAAAATAAACTCATACTAAGGGGTAATAAACATTTGACTTCTATTTTATTTCCTTAATTTGTTTAAACGTCTAAACAATAATTTATTTACAAAAACTAAAGAATTGACAAATGATTTATTCAAACGACACTCAAAAACACTTCAAAAGTATTTCTTAATCGCAAATAATTTTTGAATATTTATGCAAATGTTTAGAGAATAAGAAATATTTTGGCCAAAACTGCTTCGATTATATTTTAGTGAAGCTCATCTGTTATTAGTCTTCACTTTAATGACAGCTCTGTTTGTGCCCAAACCACTGATCGTCCTAAAGGACCGGATGATGTACTAACTGCTCATTATCTAATAAAATATATTTTCTATACAATATGTAAGCATTTTATATCCAAGCAAAAACAAAAACTAATTCGTATTCACTTTAACTAATATTCCAATACTGAAACATAACATCAAATGAGAGATTCAAAGAGTACGTAAACCTAATAAAAACAATCAAAGACAAAATTAACTAGAAAAATGAAAATCTATTCCAAAATATTCAAAATAGACCCAAACCTGACATCAAAAGTCCTGATATTTTGAGTATAATTATAATAAACAATTGAAATATTATTTAATTAAATAATGAATAAAATATTCATTTCATAAAATTTTTATTTTTTCCCAAAAGTGTTTGTATTGTCTTTAAAATTAAATATTTGTGTTCACTCATTCTGTTTGCTCAAAATTTCCGGAACGAACTAAACTTACAAATTATTGGGACTCGAGTCGGACCGGATCAATTATTTTTAGTGTGGTTTTGGTCTCTAATGCATAATGAATGCATACCTTTTGAAATGTTCTAATGTTTATCTTAAATACAAATTTAAGACAAGAAAATGATAGTCAATGAACACAACACTAGTTATGAATATTATGTAAATTTAATGCCTGAAATCTCTGACATATAAATGGAAAACATATCAAAACTGATATTATTCTTTGAGTTTAGATGTAATATAATTTTGAATAAATTATTTAAGGGGCCAGGGTAGTCAGTTTGATCAGTGAGACACACATACAAACACATAGAGATCGACATTTGGCACCTGTTTTACCGACACTGGGCTCACATCTAAGCGTGCATTTAATTTCTTTCTTTTTATGACAGCTGTGATTATATGAATATTTTATAAGTTCTCTCTCTCTCTCTCTCTCTCTCTCTCTCTCTCTCTC
>JAQIXI010001256.1:0-14702 GCA_034700165.1 Galumnidae sp. Gr-Ori-00277 | reverse complement strand
GAGAGAGAGAGAGAGAGAGAGAGAGAGAGAGAGAGAGAGAGAGAGAGACTGTTATGAAGTGGTATCTATTTATTTAATGTGATTTCGGGCAATAGTCTGCGACCACTATTTTACTGTCATTTCAGCACAAATGTGTTAATCAATATTGAAAGACATTTCAGTCTCGGAGTGAAGTCAATCCCAATATATTACTTTTTATCTTATTTTGCCATTTCTGATACATTTCTGTATTTTGTTACTTATTAGTTAAATAATACGAAATCTATTTAATATATTGAAAGTTAGAAGACTAAGTTTAATTCTATAGACAATATAATCTTGATAATAATAACTCAAAATTACCTAACATTTATACTCCAATTGATTATTATTTACCATAAATTGTAAATAAGACTTATTTAAACAACATTTTATTGTTGTCTCAATATTTTTACAGAAAAAAGAGATCCACATATTATGCAATAAAAACATTAGTATTGATATAACAGAAATTGATTTAATCATTCAAAGAGAATGTTTGCATAAAATGAGTGAATTCTTATATCAGAGAAAATTTCCGTTCTTTACATTCTGTTTAGTCCTTCTCTTGAATAATGTATTCAATTGTATTTCCATTTGTTCACTGATAGCAAAGTATTTCTTATTAAATTCAGTGGATATAATGTAGTTATATATATATAATTTAATTTTGATATATAATTAAGTAATTAATTAATTTCTATCTATAATTTATATTTAATTATATAAATCTTTTAACTTTCAGTCACTTTAATTATTGATATATTCTTATAATTACTTTTTTTCACGGATTCCTGAAATTTCAAATAAAATGTATTTCTTTTATAACTTCTATTTTGGAGTGAAATTTAGTCCAAAGATTTAAATTAAAATAAATTTTTGAAATTAGATTTAAATAGAAAATGGAGTCAATTGAAAATATTGGGAATTTTTATCCAAGATTTTAGAAATTCTGAAATAACAATACCTGGAATTGAAAACCCGGACACAATTGTTTGTATCGTTTGTAATGTTAGTTAATATCTTTTATATTGAATTTATACAATAACAAAAAATGCTCTAGCTCTCTTACAAAATACTCAAATAACACAGAGAAAAATTCACTAAAATATTTTATACAAAGAATGTAAAGATTGGATAAAATTCTTCGTTCCCGAAGTCAACACATAAACCTTCAATCTCTAAGACTACCAGAATATACACTTTTATTGGAGTTTTGGATTAAAAAAGGAAAGACTCGAATGCACTCAATTTATTTGTTGGACGTATAGAGGAATTGAAATTTAATGCTTTGAATATAATATGAGTTTCTCTCTCACTCTCTCTCACTCTCTCTCTCCCTCTCTCTCCCTCTCACTCACTCACTCTTTCCAGTTTCAAATCATTTCACTTCATTGTTGAAAGGAATCCATGACTTCCCGCCCAACCAATTGACAACTTTTTATTGACATTTTCAGTAAAATTATGTTTTGTATAAAATAGGATTTAATTCAATTATTTTTGTGACACTTTTCTAATTAAAAAATAATAATTATTAATATATTAACTTCATTAATGAAAACGCCATTTCCCTCCTCTTTCGGTTTAACTCTTAAGAACTTAATGTCAATAAAAGATTTTCTTATTTTTATATATATTTGTAACAATAATTGCATTAATTCTTTATTCTGATTGCAATTTAGTTTCTCTTCTAAACCTTATTTATTCTGTGCTAACGTTTGAACAAAAGAAATGAATTTTTATTCGATTCTTATTATTGATATAAGACTCCTATTTATGAGTTTCGGGCAATTTTCTGATTTTTTTAACCAAAAATAAATTATTGCACATCATTTCAACTATGAACAATAATGAGCAAGATTAAATGTTCAAACATTTCTATAAAGGAGTATTTATTTCAAATAAATTAAATCATAATTTCAAAGAACTTTAAAGTTGACTCAATTCTAACTTTTTTTTCTGTAAATATCGATCCCATGGAAATTGAAGGCCATTAGCTTTTATTGGAGAAGTTTGAATTACCTTGGTCATCACATAAAGAGATCGAATCTATTGGTGACAATTCACGACTTTCGCTGTTATTAAACTTTTAAAAAGAATTCTCAAAGAATTTCCTCGAATTAAATCATTTTTTGGAAATAAAAGGAATGAAACAAAAAAGCAAAAAAGTCTTTCAATATTTGATACAAAATTTTTTATATTTTTATTCGAATACTTTTCATCTTTTTTTTCGCCAAATTTTTGTTGGGTTTCCCTTTAATACGTCAAATCAAAAATCAAATATCAGGTTAAGATTTCAATACATTTATAAAATTCTACTCAAATATTGCATTAAATAAATTGAATTTTTATCAAAACTTTTCAAAATATCTGAGTGCTCACTAAAAATGATCAAGGTTTAAAATGAAGAGCTTTTAGATATGCAAACATTTTTATTAGATTATTAAGTTATTCTCCAAAGTCTTAATCGAGAAATAATGACCTAGCTTTTAATGTAGAGCTCTAACCATAACTTTCATAATTTGTTTTAACATTTTAATACCAATATTTTTAGGAAAATTGTTTGAATTCATATATTATTAAAATAAATCAGCTTTAAGTGGAAAATGTGGTCTATTTTTGAAACAGAATATCGCACAGAATATTCTCTTAATGTAAAGAAAAGATGGAATAAATTGAATAAATATTATCCCTTTAAGTCAAATCTAAAATATTCTTAAAAAATGATTTTCATAAGATTTTTATTAAAAGTAAATTTCAAATAAAATTTCTTTTCAGGAATTAATTTAAAACATTTTAAAAATAAACAGATTTTGATTGAAATTTGTTTACATTTAGATTAATAACAAATATTGCAAAAGCGTTGCTTTGTTTGCACTTTTAATGAGAAAAGTTTGAGTTTTGTTGAAATTTGTGCCCAACTATTAAAACCTAATTTTGATCAAAAGATTGGCTCAAATGTTTAGGTAGGAAACCATAGGTAAGCCATACAGAGCTATACAGGAAAGCTATCGATCCAAAGTCTTATTCTAAAGTTAGTGACAACAGGCCTGAGGCCAGTCAGTGCTCAGGAAATTCACTCTAACGACTCTTTTTTAACCGAAGAACATCTTTTGCACACAATTTGCTTAAGAAAATCAATTGAATGAAACCAAAAATCAATAGCTAAGCATTTTATCATTACTACTAACACACAATCAATAAGTTATCATTTCTTAACATTTCTTATTAATATTGAGATAAAGTATTACCAAAAGTAGTTTCAAAACAAGTTTCCTAAAGGAATATTAATATTGGTTTTGGTTATGTCATATCCGAAACTATGGAATGTCGAGGAATACCGACATCTGATCTAATCATACCAGAACTACACCTATTATTCCATTGAGTACTGACTAACTGTTCTCATTCACAGAATATTTGCCATTATTTAAGTGAAATAATAGTTGAAGTGTTTAATGAAAAGTAATTTTTGATTCACTCAATGATTGACTTCCAAAAAATCAACGAAAAAACTTTTATAATAATGTTTACTAAACCAAAAGATAACAGTTTTTGTCAGTCAGTAAAGTTTATGGCAGTCAGTGATGAACAGAAAAGTTGTACTAAGAATTGAGAATATGATGTGTGAGATATGCCATAAATCAAATTACTTTATGTAATAGGTTTTTAGCTGTCTTTATGTCTAACTTCACTGATGTGTTCACTTAGTTTTTATCCTTTTTTAGTATAATGTTTGTGCTCTTCTTATGTGGAAACTCTGGTTTTACTATTATTACAGACAATGCAATGAATAGACATCAGTCACTCCTCCATAACACGCGATATCTATTGAATAAACAATTTTTAGATCGACTGCAAAATATTGAGTTTTTCTTCTTTTATTCTTCGCTAAAAAAATTATTTTTATTTATTCATAACTCCAGAGAAATAAATAAATGAATAAAAATAGTTTGAAATTCGATACCTATAGTGAAACGACTGTTTCGTTGATCAAATGCGTGGATAATATTATTTCAAATAAAGAAAGAAAAGTAAAACTCATAAAAATTTATTTAAAATCTCATTCTTTGCTATTCGTATGGAATGACATAAAGCTGTTATCAGTCTTTGCTTTTGAACCCATTTTTTTCTTCACTTCAATTGTCAAATAAATAAACCATTTCTACAAAAACCTATTTTAAAGTTTATTACTAAAACTTTTGAATAAACTCTTCTATTATTTTATATAAAATATAAAGAGAATGGACTCAATATTTGTTAAACAAATTTATTGCTTTGTTTTCACTTTGCAATGAAAATACAAATTAACGCATAAATAGCTCCGAGTAATAAACGAGTAAATTGTTTAAAATTAATTGTATTCCTTAACAACAATTTCTAACATTTTGTTTAAAAAATAATAAAACTTCAGATCATTTGTAGCGATGAAATGCCACAAACCTTATATAAGAGCCTCCGGACTCGAGTATTCACTTTTGATATAAACCTTTTTATTTTTTATGTTAACTGTTTTAAACTTTTGTATAAATTGATTAAATTCAGGGCTCGACTTCTCTTCTTAAAAAAAGATTTTCGGATTCACTTTTAAACTATTCTTGTGATAAAATTTTAGGCTCAGATTGAAGTGAATGTTATTGACTCCTACTCTCTCTTTTTCTCTGTCTCCAAGTTAAACAGAAATTTGACTCAGAGCCAAATTGTTTCTTTGTTGAAAAGGCATTTTAGTCAACAACCAATTTCAGTGTTAAAAGTCTTGAGGTTTAGATCTCGGATCACATTTTATCAAATTATAGCAAAATTGTATTAATTTCCTAAAAAAAACTACACTTCTATTATCGATCACTTATTGATTGTCAAGCCATTATTTCTCGGTTGACCAAGCACAATATTCTGTTAAGCTTAGAAGTTAGCTTACACTCTATTTAAGACAAATTGAGCCATAATGGGGTTCATAGCATTGCAGTTAGTGTTAGTATATTTATCAAGCTACATTATCTAATTTACTTTATAATTCATATCCTGAAAAGAAAAAATGATTTCATCCCTTTTGGGTAAATTAGTTATTAATATATTAGTTGAGCTGGGTATTATTACAGTTTTAGTATTCTCATACCATTCTTTATGTATAAACTTAAATACATTTGTGTAGGAAAAGCAAAGCTATTCATTCCTCGAGTATTTCCCTGGAAATTGCTATTTGTATCTAAGAAACCATTGTATCTGAAAGCCATTTGTCAAATAGTAATCCCTTTCCAGGAAGACATGTCTTTCGATATATTTATTAAATATAATTTTAAGTTTTTTTTTAGTTTAACCACTTTTATAATGACTATTAATAATAATAAAAGAATGATTTCCACCACTTTTTCTAAAGGATTACATATTTATTTATTGTTTTCATGGCTTTGGCACACCTCTGACATACCTCTGACAAGAAAAACATGATTTCAAGTTATTTGAAATAAAATCTTATCGATTATCTCAGAGTAAAAGACAGGAATAATAATTCTCAGTCAAAGATATAAACGACTAGCGATTAGAAAAGTTATCCGAACAATATTTCTTCAACTAATTGTTTGTCGATTATAACAACACAAAGTAATTATCATTGGATTATATCTATAAAAGTGAACTCTATCTGAATATAAGTGAAGAACTGAATTAAGATAAAAGCAATAAATTTAATTAATTAGATTTCGGCCATTTATATATGGGTCCAGTGCTATGACTGTGCTCTGAGACAAAGACTGGCAAATAAATTCAAATATCGAGTCAACTGACAAACAAAACTATCCAAACATCAAATATTGAGAGCCATTGTCTCTCGACTGCCTCCGAAACACTTAAGAACTGTCTAATCAAACAAAGCTATCGTCCTTTAGAGTCAGTGACGACAAAAAATGTGCCGCACTTTCACTCTCGAAATCAATTATTCAGATCCTTAGCAAAGGTCTCACTTTTGACAGCAAAAAAAGAACATTTATTTGTAGAAAAAGTTTTAAGAAAAGGAAAAATTGTTGAAACTCTTCTAAATGAAAATATCTTCAGTTTATCTCACATTCAATATCTCTTTGAAAACGACTGGGAATTTACTGAAGGGATTCACTCATTATTCTGTTGGGAATTCATTGAAGGCTAGAGTTTAGGTCCAGAATTCACTCAAAAACTAACCGTCGAAGTTGTGGCAACTGATGACTTACAATAATGAATAATTGTAATTTGTGCAAGATCACACTTTCACTTTATCTCAATTGCATTGAAAAAGTGGTAATTCTGTCAAATTATTTAACAAAAAAAGCTTCAAATTAACACTATTTTAGAGATTGACTTTAATTTATTACAATTCAGAATAAAACACAATGGAACCAATGTTTAATTCACCATGATCATCAACTTGTAATATTTCACATAGGAATAATTTTAAATTTTTAGTTTAAAATTTATAGTGAAAATAAAAATTAGATTTCTCATTTATAGTTCAAAGAACCGTTAATCATTTCAAAGGTTAATGTTACTTGCAAATAAAGTAGCAGCAAGTAATATGAGCTTGTTCAAAGGAAACTTTTCTTCTTAAAAATTATGCTTAAAATCAAATTGAATTCGAAATAAAATTCGACAAATTTTTGTGAAATAATTTATTTTAATACTTTTGGATTAGAAATCAATTTAAATGAATTAAATTTAAATTTAGAAAAAACTCATTTATTTCACATAAAATACAAAAAATAAATGAAAAAAAATAAATTAATTCTCTATTCATGTGATGAGAGAATAAGAATTCCCATTGAATTTCACTTTTATTCTAATAAAGGGATGAAAAATAAATCTGTCGTCGATTTCAAAATTTTAATATAACTGCCATTCTTTGGCTCAGAATAGTTTAGCAAAGAAATCAAGAAAAAAAATAATTAGCAAAACAAACAAAACAAGAACTAATTGAATGATATGTCGGCTTAATTTGCATAAATGAATCTTGTTAATTTTTTTATTACTTTTTCCAATGAATGTTAAGTCGATTTCAATATAATTATCATAAATGAAACCTATATTCTTCAATATTCTGATCTTTCAAGTGCTTAATGATATGACCAAGAAACAAAAGCCAAAAACATCAAAATCAGTGGCGGATATTCCCCGTTAAGACAATGTAAAGCCAGTGATCAGAATATAAAACTGAAAAATAAATTTATTCAATAAAAAAGATAGAATTTTATCAGAAAAAGTGGAGCCCATATCACATTCCCACAGTTCTGTTACTCCACTATTCACTGTATTGTATCTAGTTCAAATTGTTAAAGAGCTTTATTTTTATCTAAATTATACTAAACTTCTTTATATACCGGTATATAACTTAGCAACAGATTTAATCGTTTTAAGCTGAAGGACCTTGGTCATCACTGTCATATAGATAGATATGCAAAAGAGTTTTCATTTTTTTATTTTTAAGAAATTGTGTTATGCAAAGTATTTGAAGGATATGAGACTCTTTGCCAAAAAAGAGGCAAAAACTAGAATGAAATTTGAATGCGTTTAATGTGTGGCCAAGACTTATACCAAGACTTATACCAAGACTTATACCAAAACTTATACCAAAACTTATACCAATATATTTATATTGAATTTTATTGTAATAAAATATAAGACAAAAGTCTCAAAAGAATTTTAATCGATTTATTTATCATTTCATTCATATCAATGATAAATGACAAGAATATACAAAATATGTTGAGATGTGGGGAAAGAGAGTGAAACACCAAATATACCATAAATGGGGAAAATATTGTTTTTAAACTTAAAAGACAATCGATTTAAATGCAAATACAAATAAAACTCTGAAAATAGTAAATGAAATGAAAAAAATCGTTAAAATATAAGAAAAATGAAAACTTATAAATGTTTTTTTGGACATTATTTTGATGTTTAGACTTACTTTTTATAAGAAATGTTATACTTTAGTAAACAAAACAACTTTAAGTAATTATTTTCTTCCATTGAATGTCATTTTAAACGAGAAAAATATCGATTTTATTGTAAAGAAAGAGATTTTTTAGAGACTTTAACCCAAAAATCTCTTAATTCAATATTCATTTTCCCAAAGAGTTGTCTGAAAACATGGAGTTATGGCCAACACTTATTTAAAGGTTGCAAAACATTTGTAAAGAAGTGGTTTTCCGATTTGCTTAAAGTCTTAAAAGACAGTGAAATGAGATTTTCATGTTTTGCTACAAAAAATTTTACACTTCAATTATATTAAATAATTGTAAGATTACAAAAAATAGAACTTGCTTATTCAGAAAAGAGTTCTAAAATGTATCAGAGGTTCACTTCTTTTTACCAAGCTGATAATACCAACCCTTTTAGTATTAAAGTAATATATTTTAAGGATTATTTATCAGAGTTTAGGCGTCAAAACTTTTATTTTGTAGTATTTGTAAAGTTATTAAACAGAATTATGAGCACAAAAAAAGGTTTAACTCAATCTCTTGTGACCAACACTGGAGTTACCCCTAAATTTGTAGTACTGGAACTGATGCGACAAAAAGTAGGGAAAAGTATTTTATGCAAATCCTTAACCATATTTTGTGTTTCCAATAGTATTAACATATTTTAAAGCCTTTTTTTACGTTCAAAAAAATGAATATTTTTCGCTTATTTTGCTTATTCTGTTCCTAATTTGCTTACTTAACAAAAAGTTTGTGCTATGAAATATATAACCTTGCTAACTTTAATAAAAGAAAATCTGTTTTATTAAAGAAAACTAGTGTTACATAAACATGTGTAAATAAACAGATATTTGAAGCTATTACAAAACATCTTGTACATTTTGTATGATTTTAAGAGTGAGCTGGGATTGGGTTTGACATTAATTTTGTAATTAGCAAAGGTCATATAAATTTTCGAAAAACTTTCATATTTTTATGACACACTGTATGTATTGTATGTCCGCATATAGTCTCTGGTAATTATAATTTCTGGAAATGTGTCACAACTTATGAAAAATATTAAAGTTATGACTCATAAGTTTGATTTGAAAATGAATTTAATTTAGAGCCAACTATTAAAGCCTTAATTTACAAATAGTAGTAACAAATAAATGGGACTCTTTTTTAATGAGTTGTCACATCCCTGGAGAGCATTTACCTTGCTTATATTTGCTAATATAAAATAAAAAGGTACTTATCATTTGACGGTTCGGGGAATATTAATGCCGATTGAATACAAAAATTGTCGAACAGTGACATAGATATGAGTTTCTCCGACACTCTCTTTACTTATCAAAGTTTGTAATTTAAGTCGAGTCAAACACTTGTTTTCGCAATAAATTAAAAATTGAGTCGAAAACTTAACTAAACATAAAATGAAAACTTAATTAATTTTAACAAAAAGATATCTTAAATACAATTTTGTGAAACTAAACAATAAATGCATTGAATAAAAGTTGAAAAGAAACTTCATATAAAGTGCACACAAATAACAAAACTAAGGAAATGAATGCACACACCTATCAGATGTAGGGTTGATGTAAGGCTGATGTAGGGCTGAGTTGACGACATGAGTTGTGCACATTAGAAGTCGTCAATATTTAGTTTGAACTTTGGGTTAATTAAAAATAAATGATAAAAAAATAACAAATAAAAGACTAATAGCTGTCGATACCACACAAAACAATTGAGAGCCAATCGATATGTGAGTGAAAGTCAAGTAATTAATTGACATTTGGTTTTAATTACTTTTCTAATTAACTACTATTTTACTCTTATCTATATTTTTAGTAATAGTGACACGAAATTCCGCCCATATATTGGCATTACATTAGAGATTGCGATAGAATAAAGTGTAATGAAATGTAAGAAAAGGATTCTGTTTTTGTTTGGCAACAAATGTCACAATTCATGCAGAATATGAACTCATATATTAAACAGAAGGGAATAACTCATAAACTCATAGAACTATTGGTAGAAATCATAACTTCTTGTTGTTATTCTTTTGGAAGATATAACCATTTAGTGATAAATAAATGACTCTCTTTTCGATCAAACATTAAATATATCTTTCATTTGATTGTAAGTTTGCCTCAAATATTAATTACCTTTTCTTACAGTTTTGTCAATAAATATCATAAAATATATTAAAAGACGACATTTGCCAACAGTTTATTGATTGACTAAAGCTTTCAAAATCAAAAACCAATTATGCTTTCATCAAATGATTGCCATTTGATCTGCGCTCAACCACTAAATTCATAGTTAAGCCATTGTCTCTCCCAATTAAATGTAGCTTGGTTATTCACATAATTACATGAATTGTCGGTATAACTATTACTCAATTCTTATTAAACAGAAAAACAATATCTCAATGAAAAGATAGAGGAATATAAATGTTTGATTGAGATATAGTTAATGATTAGTCAGTCAGTCAGTTGTGGCTTAACTCTACTATTGAAACGACACGCAATTCAAGCAATTAGAGTATCAGATGAGTAGAGTTTTCTCTTCTTTTTATATTGAAATTCTCGTTTCCATTACAAGGGATACGAATAAATGATTAGAAATTCTATACAAAAAAAAAGTTGTTTATTACGTTTTATATAAAATCTTGTTTTTATTAGTGAAGGGATGGCTTTATTTTCACAATTTGTTTACACATTTTGTTTGATTTGTTTTATTATACTTTTTATCAGTTTTTCAGTCCTAAAAAATCCAATAATCTTTTGGTAATACTTTTCAATTGAAATCTTTTTTTAAATCTTTTCAATAGAGAGATGTTCTAAAAAGTTAAGCTTTATTTGATTATTTGATCTTGAATAAAGGATGATTTTAAAAAATAGCTTGTTACTTTGTTAATTCAAAACTCAATATTAATTAAATATTTATTAAATCGATTAGTTGACCTAGTTACATAAAATTCTAATAAATAATTCAATATAATTATTTTAATTGAAATAATTACTTGTAAAACACAATTAGCATGCTTATTTTGAAATTTTAATATTGATAAGTTATCCATTGATAAAACATCTCATTGTAAGGGAAAGACACCACAACTGAGCTTTTGTTGAAAAATACATTTTAAAAGTTAATATTCAAAGTATTACTTATTTTAATGAAAATTTATATAATAATAGAGTTTTTTGTGGGCCATTGACCCAAAAATTAATTAAAATTAACCTTGCTATTCTTATAAGCATATTACATGATTTAAAGTGACAAATGATTAATTGCAAGCTCTAACTTTTAGCTCTAACTTAAATGAAAGTAAGCATGCAAAAATCAATATGATTAACACTAAATTAACGCATGCATTATATACTACACAAACAAAAAGTGGACGCAATGCAAGTGATTGGCTAACAATTGAATCTTGTTTTATGTATATATCATTAAAACAAAAAGAAAACCATTAAAATTCTGTGCAAAAGCTGTTGTCCACAAAATAATTGATTGAATATACGTTAATAAGTATAACATTTTTCTATATTATATAACTTATAAATTGTAGGCAAAAGTTGTTCACAAATTTCTCTTAACTCTTATCTCTATTAAGGCTATGAATATAAATGATTACAAAAGTATTATATTTAGCTTAAATATTGGCCAAGAATTATGCGCACAGAATATTTAATTATACTTTTGTGGATCCCATTTGGAATTGAATTGATTTGAATACAGAATTCATTGGAACCAAAAAAAAAAAATCAAATGTGAAGTGCCTTTGATTTTTCACTGACTTTTTTTGTGATCCATTTGAAAGTCAATTAATGGAAATAAAAAAAATTTCTGAAATTGAATTTAGTTTTTCATTTAAAGTGAATTACTTTTTGCGAGTATTTCATAATTATATATATTTTCTAAAGTCTATTGTTATTAAAGTTAATTTTTTTTAGTTTGAAATCCCTTTCAATAATTATTTCATTAATGAAATCCATTTAACAAATGAAAACTTATTTGAAATTTTAATGATTTCCACTGTTTTTTCCGAATTCTCCCAATTCTTTAGAGTCAACACTCATTAATATTTTTAATACAAAACTCAGAATTTAATAGAATTTTAAATCAATTTTGAAGTGCAAAACAAATCTTTCAAATAATTGATCTAGATTAGTCTTTTATTATTGCAATTAGACTTTTCTAACTAAATGTTATTCTCTAAAATTAATTATTATATTGAAAAATTAACCTAGTGTCAAAATCTGTTCATTCAAGGAAAGTTCAACAGATCTCAATTTCTTGTTTATCTATTCAAGTGAAGCAGTAATTGACCCTAACACAATTTAAAATCAATTCTATTTTGAGCCTTCAATCATAGCGTCAGAACAAATGTTGGAAACAATTTCCGGACAACTTTTGTCATAAAAGTAAAGTCATTTCAACGATAAATAAATTTATTTCCGAAACTAATTCTGATTTTCAAAATTAATAGAAGTTTTTCACTGAAAATGAAATATATTTTTATAAAATGAATAACACTTTTTGATGGATTGAAAAACTTTTTTGTTAGAGTCTGTACCAAATACTAAACAAATTTCAATAAACTTTACTTACGTTTAAATTCGATGATCGATGATATGCTGTTTGTTGACTCAGAATAAGTTCTTATACCAAAAGAAGTGTCGAACAAAAAAAAATTGATGAAAAAATTGACACAAATTAATATGAAATAGAGATGAATAAGTTTTGTTATGTTTTGTCAAAAACTATTGAATACGACTTTTACTCTAAACCGAATGACTCTCCATATGAATGGAGTGCGAACTGAAAACACCATAAATCGGTTGCAATTGTGTTGTGAAGTGAAAACCAGTGGCAAACGAATAGAAAACAGGAGAAGAGTGGCTCCCAATCTAACTGTTGGTGACGCGCATTGCCATATAAGATACCCACTGATCGATAACACGGTTTAGAGACAGAGACCGTCCAATGCTTTGGCGAAACAGGAATAGCACACAATACAGGAATAAATGCGTCCTTTAATATAAAGTCTAATTTTGCCATTTATTTAGTCCTTCAAAACGTTCACTCCTTTGGCCTCTTATTTAGATTTCTTTTATCTCTTCATTACTTTCGATCAGTTTTTCTCTTTTAGTTGTGGTTTGACCTCTGGTTGGACTTCTCTTTTTTCTTCAACTTAATTGTGGTTCACAACTCTTTCGGTCAATTCGACGACGACTTTATATTTATTTCTTTCTCTGATTTCCGTCTCTGACTTTCTTTTTATTTGTCTATAAATTTGTTTTTCTTTTATTTTTTAATTTCAAAAACGATTTGATTTTACAAAACTTTAATAAAATCATAGAATAATTTCCGTTTCTTAATTAAAAACATAATTTTTGAACAAATATTTTATAGGGGCAAAGTGAGCAAGGTGATTTAAAATTATGTTAACTATAGGATTATATTTAATACATTTTACAAAATATTGTTTTTAAAAATAACTATTCGTACCTAGATACTGCAATGCATTTAGAAACTCTTCCATATTGACTGTGAAATAACATGTTCAAATGCCAGATGAGTAGATAAACTAGGTGACATTTCTTTAAAATGTGATTCAAAATAAAAGTAAATGTTTTGGGATTTTGAGGATTAGAATAAAATAAGATTTTCCTAACAAAAGAACCGAATAACTTAAAAAGTATCATGGACATATTACAGGTGAAATTAGATTTCATAGCAGGGATTGTCAAAGAATCACATGGGTGGAAATATATGCTTGTAATTATTGGGTGCACTGACCATGTACATGTATTGACCAATAGATTCAAATTAACCAGTAGATTTTATAAAACAAAATTAAACCCTTTTTCTGTGAGTTTATTGCGTTGTTTTGTTTACAAATTGATTAATCAAAATATAAGTTAAAAAGTCCTTACTCATTCAAATAATATTGTTTATGAATAGTTTTATTGTGCTTGCTCATGTTACATAGCAGACGCACAAATCTGATTGTTTGGCGATCCCCCTCTTTCATAGACATAAAACTATTTCAAAAAATAAGTAGTGTTTGAGACCTCGAGCTGTTGATAGTGTTGTCATATCTGATTTCTAAAATCAAGTAGGTAGTTGCAAAGGTTTAAAGGGAAATCAAGTATTCTGTGTAGGGTCATTTTTCAAAAATTCTCGAATATTCAAACAAGTATTTCTATTAAACCTAATAAAATTTGTCAAGTAGAATTTTGTCAAATCAAATAAAATACTTGATTCTCAAGTAGAATTGGCTGTTGATCTCTAGCTGTTGATATGTCCAAAGAGGAAAAACCCAAAATGAAAAGCCCTCTTAGAGATCAGGGAATGGAGTGGGAGTTCTTCGCATACAATAGACATCCGATTAATCAAAAATAAAATTTTATTTTTTAATTATTTATTAAAAACACAGAATTCAAAAATAATAAGAAAAGAGACACAAATTGACGAATCGAACAGTACTTCAATTGATAACCGAAACCACAAATGGTATAAAAGCAAATGAGTAAAAGTGATTCAATTGATTCTTTATAACTTATAAATTATAAGACATATTATATGAGTTCTTATTCGATGCCAATAAATATTCCGACAGTTCCTCCAACTGTTTCCCGGCAACAGTTTTATCACTATTATCAGGGATGGCATTTGGCAAAATACCCCACCCTGGAGGCCAAAAACCTCGACAGACCTAGTGCTTGCCCATAGACGTAATGTTAA
>JAQIXI010001255.1:0-14705 GCA_034700165.1 Galumnidae sp. Gr-Ori-00277 | reverse complement strand
TTATTCTTGACGTATTCATTCAACTCATCAAAACTTTTGGTTTGACGGAAGCCATTCTTGCAATTAGCCCCAAGTGATTGAACAAATGAGCTGGGTATTTTGCCATTCTTGCATTCGACTTGTGGACCACATTTTATTGCTAGTTTCAACTCATATTCCTAAAGTATGATTCGTTACAAATTGATAATCGTTTAAATAATTACCTCATTTTGTGGTGAGTGCACTACAACCTGTTGTCTGTAGTCGACCTCATATTTCAGTCCTTTGAAACTTTCTTTCATAGAATTTAATTCTCGTTTAAGTCTTTCTATTTCTTTGTCTTTGCTTTGGATGCAAACCCTTAACTCTTCACATGAATGGCATCCAATTCCGTAACAATTCTTTGAGTGATTCTTCATATCTTCAATGGTTTGAATTGTTCGACACTTGTCGTAGTTCTCACACTTGATATTCAATTTGTTGATCATAAGGATAACCATTTTGGGCACAAGATATAGCCCCTTGTCATCTAATGGTGTGCACTCATTTGGACAGCTTTTGTTGTCTATTAGCCATTGACTGATACAAATCGTACAATAAGTTTGTCGACAACATTGAGTGACAACCGGTTTATGGAATATATGTTGACATATACCACAAGTCAGGTCATCCAATTCGGCTTCAGATTTACCGACAACTCTTTGTCTTTCAATTGCGAACATTTTATTGAGTGATTTATCGATTAAAAACAAAATATCGCTTAAATGTCTGTTAAGATATTTGTTTGAATTTCTAAACTTTAGAAATGAAAATATGAATCATTTTTCGCGCTTTTCTAACACTTATTATTGAATTTATTGACACTTTAGTTGTGTTAACACATACAGTCTTTTCATTTTCAAGTAATTTATTGTAATTATGAATATGTCTTACAGTTTAAAGTTTAAACTTTAAACTTTAGTATTGATTTCACATTTCATCACATTTTCAGTTAAGTCTTTCATTTACTTATAAAGTACTTTAAAAACATTTAAATGTATTTAAATTAAGTGTCAAATTTGGTTCAACTCATTAATAGTATGTTTCTATTGCTTCTAATCTTACTTTTGTTTATAAAAAGATAATTATTTTTTAATCATTTTAGACATAACTTAGTAGTCAATTGATTTGTAGTTAATATATGTAATTGATGTCGAGGACCATACCATTCGGGTTTGGCCACAAACAGGATTTTGTCGGTATTCATTGCATAGTTTTGAATGATATCCAGCACACTTTAATTTATATTCAATGTAAGTTCTTTTGATAAATTAATAAAAAAAAACTTTTATTTAATAAAAACATAAATAAATAAATGTTATGATAAAGTGTTGAAATCTAACAAATCAAAGGGTGGTTTCCATCCACCGAATTGTTTTTCCAAGAGTTCTGCCACTCCTATAGACAAGTGATCATTAAAAGGATTAGTGACTATTTGTAGGCCGACGGGAAGTCCACTTTGAGTGAGGCCTAAAGTAACCTGAGTTACCGGATGTGCCGTCACATTGAAAATCATTGTATATCCAATTGAATTGACTTTAAGTAGTGTTTGGTTGTGTTTGGGCGCCGTCTCCGGTAATGTCGGAAATAATAAGACCCCGTCGTTGCCTAACAATACATTTTAAAATCTATTTAAAATTATAAGTGAAGTAAAATTACCTAGCAAACGAGTCAGTTCAACCTTTATGTCATCCCCACTCGTAATATATTCTTGAAATTTCTTATCAAAACGGGTTTTATTCGGATCCAAATAATTATGAAGAATGACATTCAATACTGTACTGAGTCTGAAGTTTGATTTACTGAAAAACCATTTCAAAAGTTCTGTCCAACCGCTCACTTTTCCTGTGCGTTCTGTCAGTTCCTGATCGAGGTAAGGCGCTTCCACATTATTTAGAGTACAGACCCATATTAAGAATGAGTCCTTCATCGCTGGAATAAACACTTCTTCTGCTGTTCGACCCGTTCTTACATTTAAAAACTTTATCACTTTTCTCATTGCTATTAACACATCCTTTGATACTTTGCTTTTGAAGGGATCGCCGTCTGATTCCATATAAAACACTTTTAATTTACTTAAATCCAATTCTTTATCTAATTTTAAGTGTGAGATATTTTGCCCAGCACATCCCTTTAGCATTAGTCTTAAATCAGAAGCATAGCGACAGATGGGGCCGACATATAGAAACTTCTCTCTTTCCTTATGACCAACACTGGGAAAGATTTCAGTTGTAGGAACGACACCCTCTGAGGGCTTATGACCGAAAACACCACAACAATATGAGGGAATTCTTAGAGAACCGCCTAAATCAGAGCCAACTCCTAATAGACTTCCGGCTGATGCGATGAGCGCTGCCTCACCACCAGAACTCCCGCCGGGTATTCGGGATTTGTCGTAAGGATTATTGGTTTGTCCATAGATTTTATTATATGTGTCCCAAAAGAGCAGAAATTCGGGTACATTAGTTACACACATAGGTATGGCTCCGGCCTCTCGAAGGTTTCGCACTACCTGTGAGTCTTCACTTGCCTTTACATTTCGACGAGAGTATAGTCCAGAAGTATGAGACATGTGTTTGACTGCATGACATTCTTTTACAGAGAAAGGAATTCCCAAAAGTGGTTTTGAGGTCAATTTTTCATTACTATTGATATTGAGTCCAGACAAATGTTGTGCAATATCTTGGTCAATTTGTTTGGCTTCTTCTAAAGCTGAGTGGAATCGTTGGTCAGTTAATGCATTAATTAATGGATTAACGGCTTTAATGCGATTTATATACGCTTTGACCAAATCCTCGCTTTTCAACTAAAAACATATTTATTTGATTTTATTTCCTTATTAATCAAAATGAATCTTGGACAAATACCACATTTAGCTGGAAATTTATTTAGACATAATCATTTTCCCCGATTAAAATTATCCATTGACTCAATAATTATCAACTTTTCCTTATTTTAATGGAATTCCCCCCTAATTTGTTATTAACTTTGAAACGACAAAATTCCTTAGGATATAAAAATATAGAAATTGCCTTGTTTATTGTTTAATTAATTATTAGTTTTCCTTATTGATTGCATAGATTAGTTAAATTATTCAAGACTTTTATAATAGTAATAAATTATTATTAAATTTTGATAACAACTATTCCCTATATTTAAGTGATATCAGGGATGACCAAAAGGTCTGATTTTAGGGGGTCTCCAGAGGAGTATTAAAGCTAGCTCAAATGTTTATTTCAAAGAGCGATCTTTGAAAACTACTAACCTAGTTTATAATTTTTTGCTTAAAATTTGTCAAAAGAATCAAAATTCCCACTTTTATAACTTCAAAATGTCCAAACTTATATTTTAAAGGGGCTCTAAAATGAGTTGTTTAGTAAATTTTAACGGAGAAAACTTTTTTTTAATTTTGACTATAAGGGGGAGTTCGGGAATACCCCCTTTTGGTCATCACTGAATGATCGAAAGTTTTATAAGATTTTGTAAAAAAATTAGTTCAATGAATAAAATAATTAAATTAAAATAAAAGTAGAGCCACACCACTACCTCTCCATTTTTAATCTGTTGGACCAATTTATGTGCTGGTACCAAAAGGATTGGGTCATTAAGTGGGGACAAATAATTCTTCTCTGAAGAATAGAATAATCCAAAAAAATCTGTTAAAATGTCGGCACATATTCTAATAACTCGTAATAAATAAAAACTGAAACTTTGCATAACAAACAAATTGTAGGAACACTTTAATACACATAAACACAAATGAAATTAAAAATTATTTCACTTTAAAAGACTAGGACCTTTTCACTTGTTAATCAAATTAAACAATGAAGGAAATGAGCAAGCTTATAATTGATAATTGACTAAAATATGATAAAAACAATATGAAATTTTTTTGAAAATGTTTACGTCATACTAACAATAAACCAGCAACATTTTTATATAAAAGTTGTTACACTAGTATATAATAGAAGAATATATGCCATAAAACATATGAAGATTCTATAAAAAGCATTAGAGAGTAATGAACTCAAAAAGGCATTCATTTTGACCGAAAGCCTGTCGTTGGGTATCATTTGAAACACTTCTAAGTTATTGGTATTGATTTTGAGGTTTTCAATGATTTGGTTTGTAGTAAAAAATAGAAATCTTGTAAAACAAGTCTTTGGGGACTTTCAATCTTTTTCCTCTTAATTGCAGCAAAAAGACAGACATATGTTGAGCGCAGTTTCAAATAATAAAACGGATTTTCTTCTAATATTTTTCTGACCTTATTTTCAAACCAAAGGTTTTTTTTCAACGAAATAACTGTTTTAAAAATTGTTGAATTTTTATCAGATTTTGGCACTTTTGCAACTAATTGAATCAATTTTTATGCTAGGTCATTTTCATAATTAAAATTCAAACTTAAAGTTTACTTTTAAACACTTTTTTAAAAAACAAAAGTTTGAATTTCTTTAAAATTAATTAATACTAAATAACTTTAAATAGTTAGTAATCTTGATCAAGGTAAATGTTGAGACAATCTTGTTACTTTTTAAGTACACATCAACTTAAACGAAATCTTTGGTAAAATAATTGAAAGTTATGACACAAATTCAGTGGAAATCTTAACTTTTGGCGAACAAAACGATGAAATGATATGAAATAAAACTGAAAATACAATGAAATTATTTCCGCGAATAACTCAATGAAGAATCTGAAGTCTTCAGTTGATGACATACTCAAGGTTTGCTCTTGGCTAAGGTCAGCCATTGTTTGAAAATTGCATTCGTATTAAAATGATCTTGAAAATTAAAACGTTTTAAAACGCGGAGATTTTCCTAAAAACTTGACTTTAGTTCAGACTATATATCGAATGTTTGACTGAAACTAAAAGTCATTTCGAAAACTAATTTATTACAAATAAAAGGATAAATATTTTGAGGAAAATTGAAATTAATGGCTTAACATGTTACATTTCTTATGAACACCTTCATTCAACCTTCATTTTACTTCTACCGGATATTCAATTCTAAAATTCTAATGAAATTAATTTTAATCACTTATTTCTAACAATTATAAGGATAATATTGACCTTGCTTATTTGATATAACTTTTAAGTTCATTCATGCGATCATTAATTTAATAATATTAGGCCTATGAGGCTATGGGTCTACTTATCTAGGTAATTCATTGATTAATGTCAGTCTAATGCTTTGTTCAACATTTTGAAAAATTCAGAATTGTCTAGGTTAAAACAAGAAAAGTATTTGATTCTCAACAGACTTAATCTACTCTTAAATATTTTGCAATAATTTAAATGAATTTATTTATAAATGATTGCGAAAAATATTAAAATTTAATATTAATATTAACGATAAGTTTTTATATTTTTTGCGTAAATTATAACCACTTTTATGTCATTTCCTTTTGACACTCTTTGGACTGAAATCATTTGAAGTGTGAATACTATATGTTTGAAAAATACAACAAATTTTATTATTTGTTGTTATAATAAAATTTATTAATTTAATTGTATTTTTTTATTACTCACTTTTGTCTCACAAATAAGAATAAATGAGTGTTTATATGGTTCTCACAAATGATTTACAATTAATTATTTTATAAAAGAGATAAACATTTTAAGTGAAAAGTTTCTCAAAACATATAATTTATGATATAATCAAAAATAATGTGAAAATGTTTTGTTAAATACATTTACTGTTTTACTTCAATATTAAAATATAATATTGTATTGATTTGAAAAAACATTTTTAGTTAATATTAGTTAACATTTAAAAGTGAAGAGATTTAATTGTTTGGGAACAGAATAAAAGTTTGTCTATTATTTGCAAGTTTTGTGAAATATTTTATCAGAAGTTATTATTTATTGTAAATAAAAGTTGTAATTCATTGCGATTTCAAATCAAAGTTCAAATTCCAATTAAGTCTTACGGTTTGTGCACAGAATCCAATTAGAACTCCAAAAATGGGTGGTTTTCCAAATGGAAATTCATTTTGATTTATATCATTATTCCTCTCAACTATTCTTCTCAATAAACTTCCTTTAATTTTGACAATAAAAGAGACAAATTATTAACAAATGAATTAATAATTAACTCATAATAATATTGTAAATAAAAGTATATTTATATAAATAAATGATAAGATATTAACATATAATACATATTAAAGGTATTACTAATAAATAGGTAATACTATATGTATAGGGGCTATACTATTGCCAGTACTTTGATATTCAAAGTTCACTCGAAGTTTGAGTGAACACGTTTTTTAAAAATGTTTACAAAATTTAAACTAAAATTCAAATTAAAACAATTGAAAAAAGTTTTTATTTATTTATTTGTGTTTTTAATAATCTATTATTCGTTATATTTGTTAAGTTGTGTTCAGAATGAAAGGACTCGACTCCGGCCTAAAATATATTTGTGGTCTCATTTACCCAAATCAGAGGACCATAAGTGTCGCCTTCCTCTCGATATTAATCCCTGGGATCCTTCCATGAAAAAGTTTATAGGTGTCGACCCCTTTAGACGAATAGTCTGTCCCTATGAAAACACTACTTATGAGTGGACACAAACTGATGAAAACGGTATGAATTTCATTGAGTTTTCGAGTTTTACTTTTTTGAGTAAAGAAATTGTTTTCAGGAATTGTTCGCAAAAAGTGTTTAAACTGTTTTTGTAAATATTGGGTTTACAGAAGACGTGATGGAAATGACAACAAAATCGATTGGAGTGACGCTCAGGTTATCCATAAAAGAGGGGTTAATCTGAAGGCAATAAATGAGAAATACATGACTGACAACCGATTCCTTTATGTTGAGTGTACTGACAACAAGAGTGGAGAGAAGTATAAGAATAACCACTTTTGGTTTGTTCCCAGAAATAAAACAATTAAAGGAAAGAGTAAAAAGAAGACTTCAGTTCTGATTCTTGTGGTGGAGTCGATCTCAAGACTTAATTACTTAAGACATATGTTATTGACTAAAGAGGCGTTCGAAAGGTTGGGTAATGTATTCTATTTAAGAGGACTGACCAAAATGGCAGACAATTCGCATCCAAATATGGTTCCATTCCTAACGGGTGACACAATTGATATCACTTTAGATGAGTTCTAATTATTATAATTTTAGGTAAAACTGTTGACCATTTCGGCGGTCGTTATGATAAGGGACCGTTTGATGACTACCCATTCATTTGGAAAGAGTTTCATAAGAAAGGCTTTCAGACAACTTTAATGGAAGACAAATATGACATAACTTTGTTTAACGAATTAGAGATCGGACGCAAAGGTTTTGTTAGGGAACAACCCGTCGATTGGTATCCCCTCCCGTTTTGGAGGCAACTCATCTCAAATGATGAGTCAGTTATTGAAGACTACTGTTATTTTGACCGAAAGCCTCGATTAGATTTCTTTTTGGATCAGTTGAGACATTTTGTGAACGAAAGCCATTTCCGTTCGCTTCCATTCTTTGCGTTTGCGTTTTATATTCAGGTGACTCACGTTAACTTTAATCGAGCTAGTACAATTGATGGACACTACTCTCATTGGTTAAATCAAATGGAGTCTATTTTGAAGGACCAATTTGTTATACTAATGGGTGACCATGGTTGTCGTTGGGGTGGGGGCTATCTTCAGGTTATAAATTTGTACTTATATCCGAATGACCTTGGTTAAGTGATTTTTTGTTTATTTTCAGACAGCGATGGGAAGGATTGAGGAAAGAATGCCTTTATTCGCATTTCATATTCCGGATTCTATTCTGTCCTCAAATCCTCATTTATCTGATTATTTGCTCAAAAATAGTGACCGACTGACCACTTGGCTCGACATTCACCGAATGCTTGAAGACATCGTTAACGAAGATTTTGAGCCCATTAATGGCCAACAGTTTGGTTTAGACTCTTATTCTCTTTGGAGGCAAACAGTGCCAGAAAACAGGTCCTGTTCTGAAGCACTCATTCCCCAAATGTATTGCGTTTGTGATCAAAGAAAACGTTTGGAAACTGATTCTCAAAAAAGTAGAGAATTGGCGACTCTTATGATTGAAAAAATTAATGATATTTTGCCCGAAGAATGCCATCCGTTGTCACTCAGACTCATCATTAGTGCAGAGGTTTTGTTCAATAATACGAAATGAAATTTATAACATCTATTCTCATAGGAAATAACCCTTTCGTCTTTCGTCAGAACAGAATATATGCCGAAATTCAATAATTTGTATGAACTGACAGTTGAGGTAAACCCTTCGCTGGCAATAATCCGATCCCAAATTCACGTCTTTAAAAATAATAGCATACAATTAGACGAAGAATTAACTCGACTCAACAAATATGGCAATCAATCCCATTGTGTTTCAGATTCTCTCTTAAGGAAAGTCTGTTTTTGTAAATTTTGAAACAAATTTTTTTTGAATCTTTTAATAGTTTTTTTTTAAAAAATTAAAAGACTTAACGATTAAGAATTAATCTAAAAGTTAATAACATTTTATAAGTTATTGATTACTCTTTTTATTATAAATAAAGAATTGATCCCAAGATTTTGCCCCAAATTTCAAAAAATAATTTTATTAAAAGTTAAATTAAAGTTATAATAAAATTTAAAAACATTTAACCGAAACTCAATTACCCGAAGTCCTATTGTTAAAAAGCAATTATTTTTTTAAGTCTGAATAATATCGAAGTTTTATTTGTTTTCTAACGACTGGTTATTAAAACATTTGTTAAATTATATTTATGTAGTTTTAAGTAATTTTAGTTTTATTTTTCACAAAAATTACTCTTCACTTTATTTTGTTAAAGCAATAGAACTAGGTAATATTGAATAGCATCTAACTTTTTTCTAATCTAATTTATTAGTTTTATTTGATCTGGCTATAATCAGGATTAAAAAGAATATATTAAAGTACAAAATAATAAATAATCATTGATTAGTAATAAAATAAAATTATTTTATAAAAACTTTATAAAATATATGACAAACATTACAGGAGTTACACATTTTCATCAGAATTACATTTTTATTTATGAATCATAATTTATAAAACATTTGTATAGAATCAAAATAAAAAAGCAAATTTTGCCACTTGTCCATTTGTCCCATTGCCTTATTGCCCACCTGTTTCATTGCCTTGGTTAATTGCTGATTTGCTTAAATATAACAAAGTTTTTGATGATTCAAATCTTTCTAAACATTAACCGATAAATAAACCATTAATTTGTGAAAAACAGAATTTATTTATTGTTTTATAAATTTAGAAGTCATCCAATGGAACATAAAATGGCAATCGTTTGGAATAAACTCAGTGTTTGTGTCGATACTAATAAAGATGCCAAGACTATTCTAGATTCAATTAGTGGTCATTTTCTGGTCAATTCATTAAACGCTTTGATGGGTTCGAGTGGTTGTGGAAAGTCTTCATTTTTGAAGTGTTTGTACGGAAGTCGTAAATACCGTTTTTCTCAGGAATCGACAATTTATATGAGAAGAGACCACAAAATGAGTGCAACTCTTATATATCAGGACCAACACAATAGGATTATGACCGGATTGACTGTAGAACAGGCGCTCATCTATTCATCTAAAATAAAAAACAGTAGAGAGTCTGGAGTCGACCACAAGTCTATTGTTAGTCAACTGATGGATGAGTTGATGTTAAACGACGTCAAAGGAAATCGGATCGAGAGATGTAGCGGAGGACAAATCAAACGAATATGTATTGCACTCGAATTGACTTCTATTCGCAAACCATCTTTTCTTTTAATGGATGAGCCGACGACAGGACTGGACAGCTATGCAAGTGAACAGGTATGCTTTGTTCTCTGTTGTCAGTCATTAAAAGTGAATAAAAATCTATAAAAAAAAAATTTATATTTTAGGTAATCGATTGTCTGAAACGTGTGACCACTTTTCACAAAATGACTACAATTGTGTCAATACATCAGCCAAACAACGATTTGTTTCAAATATTCGACAAAATCTATGTTTTGGCAAAAGGAGGGGTTTGTGTCTATTCTGGACCCCCACAACAATTAAGGCAACACTTAATTGACTCTAATATTGAATGCAATGAAAATGAAGTTCCGATCGAAGTATTGATTCAAATCAGTTTAGAAGGAATTCACAGCACAATTGTCAAGAAACTAAAGAAAAGAACAGAAGAAGTTAATAATCAATCAATGATTGAATTAAATGAATTTAAAATAATTAAAAACGGTTTGAAGAAAAACGCGAAGAATTTTAATTTCACTGACTTTTGGTTTGTTTTTCATCGACTCTTTTATTGCAGTTATATCTCAAACTTTAAGAATATTATTCTTCAAATCTTTATATTCATTGCAATGAATGCCTTCAGTATTATAGTTATCGATTCAAAAGTATACAAAACCGACGGATGTATTCAATTAAATGCAATACAAAACATGACTTGTGCTCAACAACGAGAAGAAGAGTCCTTTTCGTCAACAAATTCAATGTTTACTCCGGTTCTGATAACTTTTTCTACAATTTTCCATTTAATAACAATTATTGTAAGTTATGTAAACTCAATGAAAATATTTAGAGCCGAATATAAAAGCGGTGAGTAAGCACATTTCAATACTTTAAATGCTAATCATTTTGAAAGTTTGGTACAGTTCTGGCTCTTTCTTCTGGTCTAAACAAATAGTAGACACGACTTTTACTTTTATAATTTCTCTTTTATTCGTCTCCACTTTACAACTCTTTACAAATCAATTGAATGACCATGATCGTTTCATATATATGTTTTACATAGTATTGATGACATTTCTATCGATTCAATGTTTGGGTTCAATCATTGCTATTATATTCTATAAGAACATCAATATTACTATTTTTGTCGGTATAATTCTTCTCAAGTTTATGATATTCTTCACCGATTATCTACTAAAGATCGACCCTGATAATTATATTTTTAAACATTTCAGTGAACTAAATATTTTTAGCTATAGTTTTAATTCAGTTGTAATCGTAACCTATGGCTACAAACGATGTCCGCCCGGATATGATTCAATACAATTGATTGGTTATGGATTAAAAGACACAGAATTTGGCGATTATTGTAAAAAGATTTTCATATATTTTATCGTTTCTTTCATTATTGAAATATTGGTATTTCTATTGAGAGTTCATATAAACAAAATTGATTTAATCGTAAAAATTCAACTTAAGATGAAATGCTTTAAACCATTTAAACAATTTAATTTTAAAAAGTTAACTAGTACACTTAATTGTGTTAAAAGGAAAATATTCTTCATTGATAACAATATTTCTGAAGTAAATAAAACCAAAACAAAAGAAATTTCAATTTATTGGAATCGTTTGACGTATAAAAAGAGACAATTGTTTTCCAACGGAAATGAAATAATATTATTGAATGATATTAGCGGTCATTTTGAGGCCAATAGTCTAAACGCTATAATGGGTCCGTCGGGAGCCGGAAAAACCACTTTAATGAAGTGTTTGGCAGCAATTAATAGAAGCGGTTTGAGTGAAGACACGGAAATGTATTTAAATTCAAGAATAAGACCTAATATTTGTTTTATTGTTCAAAACGTTTCCGATCATCTCTTAGAAGGTCTGACTGTAAGACAGACTCTATTATATGCCTCACAATTAAAAAACTCAGAAATTATTGTGAGTTTGAATCACAAGAAAAATGTCGAAGACTTGATGTCAAAGCTGTCGATCAGTGATATCTCTGAGAATAGGGTTGAGAACTGCAGTGGAGGCGAACAGAAAAGAGTAGTCATCGCTTCAGAACTGACGGCTTATATAAAACCAAATTTGTTTTTCATCGACGAACCGACTTCTGGTCTCGACAGTAGTGCCTCCGATAGGGTATAAAAAGATTGAGTCCTAATTTTATATAAGTTTTAATTTTTTTCAGATATTATTCTTATTAAAAGAAATCTCCAAAAAATACGAAATGACAACAATTGTGACAATACATCAGCCAAACAACCATTTGTTTCATATGTTTGACAAAATCTACGCTTTGGCCAAAGGAGGGGTTTGTGTCTACTCTGGATCTCCAATTAGTTTAAGACAACATTTAAATGAATGTGGAGTTGAATGCAATGAAACTCAAATAGCAATTGAAGTATTGCTGAAAATATGTTTAAAAAAGTCAGAAAAAGATTTTATTCAAAAATTAACCGAAAAAAACAAAAATGAATTCAAAGACTTAAGACTTAACGAGAGTTTAGTTTATAGAAAACAAATAAATAATTCGACGAAAAGATTTTCTTCAATTGATTTCTATTATCTAATGTTAAGAACAATGAGAAACAAATTTCAAAAGAATTGGTTCGAAGTTTTTATACAATTTTTCATTTATTTCTTAATCGCTGTTTTTGCGAAACTGAGTGTCAATTCAGAAATGACTGAACCCAACGGCTGTTTTGATCTGAGTCTTGGTTTGGGATGTTTTCAAACTTTAGAACAAATAAGAAATCAGTTCCTAATAAATCAAAACCTGAGATATAACCACTTCGTTGTTATGTTGCCCTCTCTCTCCGTATTTGTCATTAATTGTGTTTACTTTTGCAATGATTTTAGAATTTTGAGAAATGAGAACAGAAATGGTATGTCTTTTACTCACTTTTAGAATAATAACTATATTTGCAAATATTCTTTAAATAATCATTAATTGTATCACTTTATAGGCTGGTATTCAATCGGAGCATATTTTTGGTCTAAATTTATCATTGATTTAATACCAGACTTATTATCAATGATAATATTTACCTTGATAATTACATTCTATTATGATAACTGGAAGATTAATGTCACTTATTTTATAATTATGGTATTTATCATTCACTACAATCAATGTGTGGCTCACATATCAGCCATCATTTTCCCTAATGAGCCAAAGTTAGCCATAGTATTTGGTACCTTGCTAATTTGCATGGCCGAAATGTTAGGAAATACTTTAATGCCTACTAAACAGTTGGTCTCTTCACTCCGATTCCTAAGTGAAGTGTCATATTTTCGATTAGCCCACGACTCGTTGTTTCTATTAATTTATGGTTTTGACCGGTGCTCTCAAAATGAGATTTCGTTAGTTTTGTATTCTTTAGGAATTGAGAGCCGAATGTTTTGGAAGAGAATTATTTTATTCATTATTCTATTCATTTGTGTAAAGATATTCACTCTTTTATTATTAATTTTTAAAATTAATTATCGCTTTAAAAATAATATAAAACCAATGCCTCAACAATTTAAAACAAAATATTACAAGTTGATTTTATAAATAACTCCTAGGCTACTATTTTAGTTGATTTCTTATATTATATTTATATTTATAATAAATTCAATATTAATTTTGGAAATTATAATAATTTTAAATTGTATGCAATAATTCTTTATTTTATTATTTGTTTTATTAATAAATTTCATATTATTTTAAACTTTAAAAGTTCTAAATTCAAATGAAAACTTATTTGTCTACTAATAAAATACTTGAATTACACTGAAACTGATCCATTAAAATTACAATTTGTCTAATATTAGCCTGTTACCCTGGTCAGATATGGATCATGAAACTACAGAGAACTATAGAGAACTCGAAACCTACAATTCGAATGCCATATCTGGAGGTGTGGTCACTCTAACTACTGCTCATGCACACTTATATATTTAGATCTCAAGAAATAGTACACATGTAAACAATGATATGCCTTCATTTACATCAAAATAGAGAGATTAAAACAGGTTTGGATAACCTTGTTCAACATTATCTTATAAATAGTATTATAATAAGTACTTATATCAGCGGCTCTGACTTAAAAACATGTTTATGACTAATAAATTATAAGTCAATGTAGTCCCAGGAATAGCGTTTCTGCTATTTTTCATTAAATTTTTTAATAATTAATAATAAGTTTTAAGTATTGACTGGAAATGACTTCTTTAGGAACAAATGTGAGTCATATAATCTCTAAATTAATTGACCGCCAAATTTAAAGTTGTCCTCATCTGGTCTTCATTAGACTTCGTCTACACTCAAAAGTAAGTGACCTTCACAATGAAAGTAATGATATCAACTTGATACTATCAAGGAAGTTAAATGATTTAAAATTCAAATAAAGTGTTTAGTAATAAAAGAGTCAATTTTTTAAAGTTGAAAACAATTTATTATAAATTAATTTCCATTTATTCGATAAAATAGTTAATAATTCGGAATAAATTTTAATAATTCTTAAGAATAGAGCAAAGAGTTGTCTATTGAGTGTTAATTTTGTTTTTTGTAAAAATGATTTATATTACAAATTATTTGTTTTATTACATAAAAATTTAATTTAATCTAAAAATATCAGAAAAACAAAGAGTGAATTAATTATGGAGAAAGAGATGAATAACCGAATGGCTATCCTTTGGAATGAAATGACTGTTTGGGTTGAAGACGATAAGCAAAATAATAATAAGAAGACAATTCTCGATTCAATTAGTGGTCATTTTCTGGTCAATTCGTTGAATGCTTTGATGGGATCGAGTGGTTGTGGAAAGTCTTCATTTTTGAAGAGTTTGTACGGAAGTCGTAAATACCGTTTTTCTCAGGAATCGACAATTTATATGAGAAGTGACCACAAAATGAGTGCAACTCTTATATATCAGGACCAACACAATAGGATTATGACCGGATTGACTGTAGAACAGGC
>JAQIXI010001254.1:0-14705 GCA_034700165.1 Galumnidae sp. Gr-Ori-00277 | reverse complement strand
GTTGGGGGGGTGGGTGTAAAACGAAAATATATACTACACCTTATTACATAAATGTAGTGAAAAATAAGAACTTGACTTACAATTAATCAAAACTTAAACTTATTAGTAATTTAGTTTATTTATAATTTAATATTTAATTGTGTTTATGAAGTGATTACTTTAAAAATCAATTGTTTTATAATCTGATACTTAAATCTATTCTATTGTTAAATTTATTTGAATAAATTTTTGAGATAATAAGTTGTAAATTAAATTTATTGATAATTTTAAAACTGTAAATATTTATGCAAAATTAAGAAGATATAATCAAATATGTGATATGAATAGGTTTTAAGATTTATACATACCTTTTGGAAAATGTTCTTTAACCAGATGAGTTAGATCAAATATGTTTTCATTTTATCTTTCCAAAAAATTGTTTTATTATAAGATGAATGTTATATAACAAGAATAAACGTCTTGACTGAGGAAACTCCACAAAAATTATTTTTAGATAATTGATTATATTATTTGAAATTTTTATATTAAATAAAAGTTTGCAATTTCTGGGTTTTCCAATTAAACTAATACTTTTCTTACAAAAATTTAAAAAGTACTAATTTAAATGGTCCACTTAAAAAAATTTCTTTTCAAAAACTAATCAAGTTAAATCAATTCTAGTAAATGAAAATTACACCCGTTGCAGGTTATTATTGGATGTTTGCAGTATTTATTTGGAATTTATTGCTAAATCTCATTATTTATGTGGAAACTTTTGCTATTTTTTGGATAATTTGAATAAAAATTTGGAAAAGAGTCTGAGATTTCATATAATATTTGGAATCTATCAGTAATTGTTTGGATTTCTATTTAAAGCTTATAGAAATAATTTAATTCGATTTTTAAAACATTCGAATATCTGACGAAAATATTATTTGTTTTACTCTTTTGATAGAATCCAAATAATAATTTAAATATTCTAAATATTATTTGAAATCTCAGAATCTTTTCCAATTAGTGTTGAAATTTAAAAATTATTACAAATAATGAATCAAATCTAACATTTAATTCCAAATGAATACTGAGAACATTCAATAATAACTCTCGAACGGGTGTATACAAAAATAAATAGT
The DNA here is from genome assembly GCA_034700165.1 of Galumnidae sp. Gr-Ori-00277. Lineage (NCBI taxonomy): Eukaryota > Metazoa > Arthropoda > Arachnida > Sarcoptiformes > Galumnidae > Galumnidae sp. Gr-Ori-00277. Next base: position 13,593 of record JAQIXI010001254.1, on the reverse strand, counting down.
TTAAATACATATTTTAGGATTTCTAAAAATTTATTTTGATCAATAAAATTTATCTACAGCTTTTTTTTGCATTTGAAGTCAAATTTAAGAGAAAATCTAAGCAGAAATAGAAGACTTTTCCATTAATTTATAATTAAATCTCATATAATATTTGGCTAGGTGACATAATTGAAGTTTTAAAATTTAACTGAATTTTAAGTTTTTTTTAAAAATATTTTTTAATTATTACAAAAAAAATTATTGTAAATTTAAATAAAACTAAATAATTGATATAAAATTTATAATAATTTTTAATATTTATATTGTTTGTATGTTAAGAATTTTAATAATTTAGAAAATTTTTAAAAATTTAAATCCGCATATTATTCAAACGATATTAACATTTAAATAAGGAAAGAATTATAAACATAAGTTATTCTATTTTTATGTATATTTCAAATTAAGTCAAAAAATAATCTTTAAATTTACAATTGTTTTTATCTAAAAGGATTTCAACAAAAATTAAGGAGCCAAAAATTTCCAAAAACTTATATTCATATAAAAAGCAAAATTTAAAAATAGAAAAAAGAAATATTTACAGTTTCCCATAAAATTGAATAAAAATATTTTTGAAGGATAATTATTAAGAAACTACCTAGAATGGCTAAAAGTTATAGCTATAATCAGTAACCGACATTTCTTAATCAAGTTGTTTATGAAGCTTTATCAAAATAAGTTTGACAATAAATATGTATAAAATTATTTTGAGCTTTTTTTGAATTTTCTTATTAAAATCCAATAGATTAGAAATAACCCTGATTAATTTGAAACATGAGTTTATGAATGACCTAAAAATCTGTTTCAATGAATAATGTTTCATAAAATTCAACTTTTTATTTAGAATATATTTGTTTTGTTTTTTTTAATAATTTATTTTGTTAACATTATTTATAGACAATTTGAACACGCTCCTTTAATCTTTAATCTTCATAAAGGAAAGTCGGTTACTGGCTATAATCCGCATTTTTATAAAGATGACAAATATTTGGAAAATTTCAATTGGACTGAATCTTGGTCAAAATCAGGTGGGGTATTTAGTGTATTTTTGGTAAGGCCTCAAAAAAAGATAGTTTTTTACATATAATTTATATGATATGAATCGTTTTGCTAATATCTTATAAAAATCTTTAACAAACCTTGTAAGTTTAAGAAAAAGCATTTTTTATTAAAAATTAGAAGTTGTTTGACCAAAATTGTTCATTTTTGGTCTTATTTTTAATAAAATATCATAAAAATGATGAAATTCTATTGATATCTTAAGAAAAAACAAAAAATACCACTTTTAGCGTATAATTTTAAAATTATTTCTCAAAAAATTCAAAAAACCGGATCTTCGCGCCAGCTCCGTTTATAGAGAGGGGAGGTCCTTTTTCGAATTTCCTAGGGGAATATTGCGCCGATATTTAGGTCTTAAGGTGTAGGAATACCCGGTTTTGCTATCATTGATTCATACTTTTTTTATAAGTTAAGATAATAATTTTTAAAACAATTTTGACAGATTCAAAGTTACATGATTTAATTGAAAAAAAAGATTATAAAAATAAATTATTTTTATATATTTAGAAATTTTACAAATTAGATTAAAAATAATTAATTTTAAATTGTAGTTAAAGAATGCTTAATTTTTAATAATTTTTAATTATAATACACATCCTTTGTTATAAATCAAAGTAAAATATTTCCAAATTATAAGTTCATATTCCTCTGACACTATTCAACAATTGTATTAATGTAAGCGAATATATTTATTAAAATGCATAAATTCCATATTTTTATAAAAATATCATTTATTTATTAATTTCTGATTTATTCAAAAATTTAAATTAAAAAATTGTCATTTAATATAAAAATTTGAAATAATATTATCAATTTTCTAAAAATAATTTTTTTGATCAAGAAGCAGTTATCGTAAAACATTTTATTGTTATATTCCTCAAGTTTACAGTAAACTTACAGTTTAACATCAATAGAAAAATTTACAACTAGAGAATTTGTCTCATTTTATAATTAATAGATATCATGTTCTAAATAGTCACTAATATAACTAAACACTTTATATTTATGAAATTTTTTTTTAATTTAGTTATAAACAATGAAGTAAATTCTGGGTTGGCCTGTCTTCAACCGCGTGAATATTCAAATATTTTCTATAACAAATATTGTTCAATAAATTACAAATTATTATATTAAACACCATTTTTCCGAAATTTAATTTAAATAAAAGAAAAGATTTATATAATTGTTTAATAGTTCATTTCTTTTCCAATGGGAATATCGCCGACCGGTTTTCGGTACCCAAACGTTTTTGAAATGTTTTTTGTTGGAAAGAATCGGAATTTTTTGAACAAAAAGGTTGAACAAGTTTGGTCTCATTTGATAATAGATTTAATTTGTGGCCAACTCTGCCGATCCCTTCCCTTTTAACGTTCCCTATTTTTATATTTCTAACGTTTTATATGTATAACCTTCATATTCTTCCGCTGCGAGCGCTCACTGCGACTACGCAGTGAGCTCAGTCTCTCACTCTTTCACTGACACTCAAACAGTGAACAGTTTTTAGTTTTTAATTAAAGTTTTGTTTATTTGAATTTCTTTTGTTCTTTTGTGTCGTCGCCGCCGTCTTCTCGTCCACTGCCGTCACCGCATCGACTCCACCACTCCATCGGCTCTCCATCACCATAAGTAAGTGTTCCCTCTGTTTCCGGCCTTTCCAAGAGGCGTTCCACGGAGGTCGAGCACTAGCTTCCGGTCACTCGAGCCTTAGTTGACGCCCTTATTTTCCGCCACGTGTTCCCCACGTGTCTACCCCCAACTCACCCGTCGGTTCGACTGCGACCGCAGTCCCGATTCAGGACACGTGCCCACAACCGCTGCGTGTCCTCAAAAATTATAATAAATTTGTGAAAATATTTGAATAAAACTAAACTTATTATTATAGAACTAATAATATATTTAATTATTATAATTAGTATGGTAATTTTAAATAATAAAATTATTAAAAATAAATATAATAGAATTTATAAAAAAGAAAATTTGTGAACAATATCAGATCTATGTTTAATAAAGTGATTTAAAATATTTACGCTATTTAATAGGGTTTTCAAAAAAAATGGAGCGATGAATTTTCTCAATTTTTCCTCGAGTTCTCATTCGATTTTAATTCTGTAAACGGATATGGAAATATCAATTTTCTGTAGTTCTTGCACAAGAAAATTAATTTAACTAGGTAAAATATAACTATTTAAAAAAATCACAAATGCGAGACCCTATGCTCCCTGGTAAGTTAAAGAAGCAAGGTGAGTTTCAAGTTGAAAATTAGCTATATATAATGGTATATTTTAATTTGACACCAAGATCTTTAAAATCGGTTAAGAAATAAAAATTTGGCAGCAATTTGAACCTAAAATATGGTCTCCAAAAAGTATTAAATTTAACAAAATTATTTTATTATAAGATTTTACAAAATATTCGATGCCGTCTGGCGGCCTTATTTTAGGTTTGATCAAAAAGTGACAAGCAACAAAGTTGTTTCACTTAATAAAATATATCCAAAAATCATAAAAATTTTCAGGTCCCAGGTAGTCCAGATTTTCCTATTGGTCTTTCCATTCAAAACCTTGATTTTCAAATTACTGCCAAATTTTTATTTCTTGACCGATTTTAATGATCTTGGTGTCAAATTAAAATATACCATCAAATATATCTATTTCTTAAATTGAAACTCACCTTACTTCTATAACTTACCAGGGAGCATAGGGTCTTGCATTTGTGATTTTTTTAAATAGTTATATTTTATCTAGTTAAATTAATTTTCTTGCGCAAGAACTACAGAAAATTGATATTTCCATATCCGTTTACAGAATTAAAATCGAATGAGAACTCGAGGAGAAATTGAGAAAATTCATCGCTCCATTTTTTTTGAAAACCCTATTATATTAAAGCAAAATTTTATTATAACCAAAATCATTGCATTTAAATTAAAAATATTACGTATCTATAATCTCCATTAATTAATGAACCTAATTTTGTTTATAATTAATTAAATATTTATATACATTTACAGTTTAAAAAGATATCAATTATATTTGATTATCATTTGATATAATTTTGCAAATTTTAAAAATAAATATTTTAAAAGCTTATAAAACTGACGTTTTTCTGTATTTAAACCAACCTCGTATACTGAGGGCAAAGGGTGTGAAATATTTTGTCATAATTTTGGAATGCACTGACCAAGTACATGAATTGAACAATGGCTAATCTCAAATAAACCAGTGCATATATTTTCACAAGATACAACCCTTTTCACAGAGTTTTATGCTCCCTTTACTCATTAATATAATTACATATGCGAATAAGTTTAATATGCTTGCTCATATCATATAGCGTACGCCATAATGCACTCAATATTTTAGGCTGATTTATATTTTTAAATAAATATGATTTACTTGTTGTCATAAACACTGAATTAAGCAAAAATTTAATTTAAAAAACTGTTATTCAATATAAAAATTTCAAATTATATTATAAATTTTATAAAAAATACTTAAAAAGGATTATCTCGTGCCTCAAACTTTTATTCTTGCTACATTTTGGAATTTATATTTTAATATTTTTATTTAAATTATTATAAAAATATTTGTTGTATTAAATGACTACAATGTGTTGCTACTAAATTATTGGCGGAATTTAGGCAAAATATTTTAAAAATTCATTTTGTTTCATTTCTAGTTTTCATTTTGTACTTATAATGATCAAGATAAAGATACTTACATATTGTTTCATGCAAAATATGACACTAGTCAAATTACCCAGCTAAAATATGTTTAGCAGAATCGCTCTAATATCTATAAATACATTTTTATTAAACTCTCAATTGAAATGACAACCATTTTCATATATGGCTATATTCTAGAACATTCTAAGCATATCAATTATGAATTTCTAAAATATTTTGCAAAATTCCGCCAATAATTTATTTTTTCATAAATAGCTTTTCCCTACAAATGATACCCAAAGGTTTCTCTTCGGATTAGTGTACAGAAACAATAACTCTATAGAATACATTGAAACCATTTTTGGGTATCGTTTGGGGGGAAAAGCTATTCATGAAATACTAAATTAAATAATTAATCTTGTAACAAGATCAATTTTGAAAATATTTTCTTAGAATTAACATTCTACTTGATACTGGCTACTGAATAGTTTTGGTATTTTTCAATTATCATGTAAGGTTATCCTTTTATTTGAATTAGAAATTTGAAAATAAAAAACGTTCTAGAGCAAAAATGTTTGTATATAGAAAACTATTTTTCTCATAATCTTTACTCCAATGAATCAAAAAATGTTATACTAAAAATTTTATCAATGTTAATTAATATTAATCCAAGTTCCGCCAACTCATTAATGGAAGGTTTTTGAATATTTGAACTATATCCGGTGTCAGTTAGCATCCCAGCTATAATTACCTTTTACTCAAAGAAGAGGTTCTTAATTATTAGTTATGTGTTAATAAACACCTCTTTAGGGTTTTAGTCCAGTTTTACAAAAATTCTAATTTATAATTAAAAATTATGAAATAATTTTAAATTATATAATTTTTTATTTTTATTGAAACTGTAATAATTAAAACATATTTAATAAAATACAAATAAATTTAATTTCACAAAAATTATGGCCCGTATAGAAATTTTAATTTTATATGGACCGTAAATAATGGAAGCATAATTTTAACTGTGCTATGGTTTAAAGTTTAATTGAAAAAAAGCTACCTCTACATTAATAATAATGAATTTATAATAGTTCTTTTTATTGCAATCGGATCCGATATTAATAAAATAGCTTTTATTATAATAATATTATATTAATACCTGAAGTAATTTCTAATAAGTCCTTTCAAAAAAAAAATATTCGTAGGGATTTTAAGTTTTGAATCAAATTAGATTTTTAAAAGCTAATATATAAATAAGTCAATTTTTCATTTGTTTATAGTCATGTGCATTCCTCTAATTACGCTCCAAATATCTTAATGAATGCTAACAACCTTTTTGATAACAATTCAAATTTCAGTCAAATATTTTTCTTGAATAGGAGAACATTTTTGCTTTGATAGTTAGACTATGAGTTTTAATTTGAAAAATTTGCATACACTATTTCATTAAATGAAAACAACATAATTTATTCAAATTATTGTAAATTCTATATAATTGAAAGATTTGTTGTTATATATAAACTGTAAACACTTTATTATCTTTCAAAATTAAAAAATAAATCAAAAATTTTTCGAAGGTTTATTTTCAACAAATTAACTTTCTTGAATTGATAATATTTTTTGAATTTTTTATATTAAATGACAGCTTTTTAATTAAATTTTTTATTAAATCAAAATTAAATAAATAAATGATATTTGTTTAAAAATTTGAAAGTGTTCTGGGGCAATTGGATTTATATCTTTCATTTTAATTGAAACTTGGTCTGATAATAGTATTTGATAAGAAGTATATCATGGTGAAATAATTTTGGAAAAAAATTGATAAATGACAAAGTTATAATAATTTATAAAATAATATAAATAATGATATTTTTTGTGGAATCCGTAATTTTATCGAAAAATTCTTTTGAAATTTTAGTCAGCTCACTCAGCACTATCGGATAAATATTCAAATATATTTATGGGTGCGGTTTAAAAGTGATATTTTAAAAGGTTTATATACCAAAAGAGAGCAGGGGTCTCCTTTTGAAATATTAAACTTACCAAAAATATCTATTTAATATCCAAAAGAGACTTCCTGCTCTCTTTTGGTAAAACTGTCAAAATATATTAAACTAAAGTATAGTATAGTATTACACTTTTTATACGTTATTAAACTTAAATAAAATTTAATATTTTTTTTAACAAATTTTACACGTACACTTTTATATTAACAGCACTGTCATATTTTCTCAACTCTGGTTCACAAGGCTTTCCCACCTCTGGTTCACACACCACTCAACTACAGTTTATTCCACTTTTGAGCCATAAATCACTCCAAACTGACCTTAACATTTAGTCTAAAACTCACTATAAAAGACTCTGCTTTTGTATACATTCCTTCAGTCGAAATCATGTCTTAAGAGTGTTCACCATGTATTAAGAGTGTTGATTTAAAAGTTTGGAAGTGTTTAATGAAAAAGCAATTGGTATTATAAATATGTAAATCTTATAATAAAATTCAATATAAAATTTGAAGGAAAAATTTGTATTTTATGCTTTGAAATGACTTATAAATTGTTTTTCGTAATTATATGTTTATAAAAATATATGAAATAAACGGATATCTTTCAAAATCTTATAAAATATTTAATTAAAAATAAAAAATAAATAATGTTAAATTAATAAATAAATATAGAATGGATTAAAAATTAAATCACTAAGACATGTGCCCCTAAGCCCAAGCTCTTAATTTTTTAATTCATGCTTGATAACTTTAATTACTTAATTTATATTCTACCTGTTTTGCTTCCTATCTATTAAATTATCTATCTAATCTCATAAATAATGTAGCAAGAAAAATGATACATCCATTTTTCCCTAATTCAATGGAAATATTTAGATATGCTTGATAATAATAACTTGCTAATAATGAAAAAGCTACAGTCTTAAAATATTTTAAATCTTTTTTCTGTATTCCTTTCTTTTTGTGCATTGAATTTATATTATTTCTTAGGTTATTGTACCCATCACATTTTCAAAATATTCTATGAAAAATGAAAAACAGTTTACCAAATGACACTGAATATGTCCAGTGAACAGAAATATTGTAAGCGAAGTATAAATGGTTCTGCTTATATTTTTAGATAATTTAATTATTAAGTTTTTGATAATTATCAGTAAGTTAATAATTATCAAGTCAACTAAAATGACTTAAAGACTCAAAAATGATTAAAAAATGATTTTATTTAAATAGATTAAAATAAAATCATTTAAAAAACTGTAATTTTTTACAACAAATTGTTTGAATTTATTATTCAAAAGTTTGAAATTATTTTGGTCTAGAATCATCCAAGATTGTTTTATATTTTAATCTAAAAGATTTAAATAAAATCCAGTGTTTGAGTCAATTTTTTCGTCAAAATTATTGCAATTTAATGGAATTAATACAAAAATTAGATTAAAGTTAAACCAATCAACTCATGAAGAGGTTCGAAGACATTGAAAAACGAACACTTCTGAATGGTTTTGGTTATTAGTTATGATTTTACTCCCATTTTTATTCTGTTCGACAAATGATGTCATTCCCGTCTTATGAAAAAGGAGTCAATACAAACCCTTTCCCTTAAGTAAAGCCGTCATAACTCGAGGGATGTCCTCTGTTTGGGTCACAGTTGAAGTCATACCCTTCGGTACTGAACACTTGTTATCCGAAGACTCTTTCCCTTTAGAAGTCTTTATTAAATTTGGTTTTATATTTTGTGTCTTTTATTTCTTCTGAACTCATCTTTTCTTCAGAATTGGAAAACAGAATAACAAAACAAAAACATTTAATACTTATCCCATATTCCTGTTCTCTTCTTTCTCTTAATTATCAATAATATTACCCTGGTCAATTGATGTCTAAACAGTTCTTTGTTTACATTTATTTTAATGACATTTATATTAAATGTCATTAATATTATTAGAATAAAAAACTTAAGAAGGGCAATCAGGGTTGGTTTGGAACACATTTGTGATGTCTCTGAATGGAAACGCTCAATAGAGTATTCCTGGGGCTTTAATTCAGATTTCGGTGAAGAGAAGCGGACACAGGAAGAATTAGCTGTTCCCGGACCGTCCCATAGATCAGTGAATGTGGTCGCCTCTGAAGATGTGCCGGATAACGACACTCCCACTGTTACTGTCGTCCGATTTTTGATTTTTAAACACGGATTTGTTATTAATGAATTAGTTAGGAAAGCACTTCGCCAATTTATTCCTAAGAAGACGTGTCTTCCAAGAACAATTTTATATTATAATATTCCAAATAATTTAGATATCGAAACGACGAAAAAAATGAAGATTCCGATTATGACTATGAGATCGAATTTTTTATAATCGAAGCAGTTATTGATGGAGAAATTTGTCTTTCAGTTCGTTGGAAGGGATTTGACAATAGTTTCAATTAGTGGAGATTACAATCTGATTTTATTATTGAAGATAAAGAGGGAAAAAGGAAGTTTTGTCGACTATATAGTCTATTCAGATTCAAACATAGTTTAACTGGCCACTTTTCCAAACATTCGAAATTTATTTCAGGTATTGATGCCATTGAAACGCGTGGCGATCATTTAAAAAAATTATTTGATGAGATATCTCTCAATGGTTTAAATGGCTTAGTATTCGATCGTTTCAATGGAAACCAAGTATTTTTTAATTAATATTGATATAGTTTTAATTTGATTCTTTTAATATTTTTAGGGGTCCACAAACTACTGAAAACGATTTACTGGTCGAAGAACAGTTTATTGATAAATGTTTTAATTCATGGAAACCAATTGATGAAAGAATGTTTGTTTCTAATAAGATAATCGGTTTTTCAAGTCTTCGTTTACAACAAATGGCATCTTTCAATGAATTGAAGAAATATTAGGTATTCAATGAATCATCGATTGCACGTTTTACCTCTTTATTCGCCATTAAATATAATTTAAGTCTTTTTTTAATCATTAAGAAATTGGGTGGACTTAATAAGCCTGAAGGCCTCCAGAATTTGATGATTAAAAACGCATAATTGAACTAGAACATTTATTGACAAACTGTGCACAGTTGCATAACATTGATTAGACTGAACTTAATTTGAACATAAAGAGAACATAAAGTGAAGTTATTGAATATTGACAAATACAATATTTATATTATTTAGACAGGATGTAAAATTAATTAAAACAAAAGTATTTTATATAAAGGAATGTGCATGATAATTATAAAAAGGATATTTATATATTGAATGCAAAATATTTCATGTAAACAGACTAAATGACAGAAATATAATTAGCTAGATAACTATAAACTTTAACAAAAACTGATGCCTACAAGCCATTTCTTCATTCTTCTTCTGTTTTTTTAATTGAAAACACTAATAAGAAAAATAATGCTCGTGGACGAACTTGTAAATAATTATATAATTATGTTCACTTTTAATTTGTAAATCTTTAATCATTTCTTTAATTTCATCAATTGATGAGGGTCCTGACTTTCATGCTTTTCTCTATATTTTTTGCATTATTTTCAGGGAATGACATTGTATTTTTCCTTTTAAGTCTAATTGTTCTTTTAATTTTAAGTTCTGTCCAATGGACAATGGCTTTTTTGACGTAGAGCTTATACCAGTCAATAGCCGATCCATTTAGAAATTGATTAAAACATCTATACATTTACTCCTGATCCAAACCACTATTCGTGGCTTTCTCTTCGTAATCGTTAATAAAAGCAAGTGTTGTAGCGCTAATATCTCCGTTATATTTCATATTTGAACTGTTCCCCAATGAAAAATTATTATTTACTGCTTCGCTGACTGATCTCTAATTTAAATAAAACACCTAAAACTGGAACAAAGTTATGAAATTAAGTTTTTTTTATTCCAAATAATTTATCTATTAATAGCTATTGTTCAAGATTATGTTTCTTGTATTGCTTTATTTTTGTTATATTCCTATTTGTTTTTCCAAGTAAACATATTATTCAATAAATAAACTTGCAATTATTTATTATAAATTATAATTATAAATTCTCCACAATCACTGGTTTAGAGGACGGCTTTTGAATGCAAAATATGACGTTTATTGTAATGAATATAACATTAGTTTTAACACATTTTATAAGAGAAACACATTTATATGAGAATACATGTAATAACTGGAGGCATAGTCCCTGAGATCTAGCCGTAGGACTAATATAATGTATGTAGTGAACACTATTAAGACATAATCTCGACTTACTTTTATGGTAGGAATAAAATCAGTTTTAAGATATGAAAGTGAGTCCAATGAATATAATTTGGTATAGTTGTTTCGCTTGGTTTTGGGCTGGCTTGATTTATTATTCCTAAATACTATTACCAAGTTCAAATAAAAATTATACCCTCCAATAATCATTTATTGATAAAATATTTCACCTTTTCTATACGTTGTTTCATGGTCAATTTTATGTTACAAAGAAAAGGTAATGACTAATGAATATCATTAATAAATCATTAATAAATCATTAATAATCACTAATAAATATTCTAAAAAATAAATTTAAACAATTTGTATAATAAAATTACAGTTTTTTAAATGAAATAATTTTTATCAAATATTATAACACATTACCATCTGTCTCGAGAAGTGACTCAGAAAGGCAATACAAACTCAATTAAATAGTCCGTGGAACTTATTGAATATAAATAAAAATGAATGCACCTGCGCCAATAACCCAACAAAATTATTTTTAGAAAATTAATTATATTTTTTGAATATTTTATTTTAAATGACAGTTTATTAAGATTTAAAATTAATTTAAATATTAAAATAAAAATGATGTCATTTAAAATATCATTTACCAAAATCATAAGAGCCATTTTATAATTAACATTTATGGCTATATAAAGTATTTTTTCAGTTCCACAATATAAGATAATTGCTTAATATTAATATAATTTTTATTATTAAGTCATTTACATTAATATTAGATAAATTACTATTAAAAGTAAATCTATTGTTCAATCCAACTTTTCATCGTGTTTAGATACCAATAAATTACATTAAAATAAATTTGTTTATATTCTATTTAATATATGAAAACATTTACAGTTTTGATAAATTGATAAATTATACTATTTGAAGTTATTTTCTAATAGTTAAATATAAATTTTTGATTGAATTAAAATTATTAATAATTAGTTTTTAAGAATTTAATTATATTTAAAAACAAGGTTCGAGGACAAAGCCTATAATCACTACATTTACGACAATAACTTTAGTATTAATTTTAAGTATAATGAATTTAGTTTTAATTTAAAACTTGTTTTAAAAATAATTAATCCAAAAATTTTTAAAAATTATTAAGGAATGGATGAGTGGGTAAATAATAAGTTTGGTGGTCGAATATTTTGGTAGATATGGGTATGTAATAATGAATATTTGGTTTAGTGAACGCGTGCATAAGGGTATGGATGGGTTAGTGTATCTGTGGTTTAGTGAACTCGAGTATTAGTGTTTGGGTGGATAAGTGTATCCGTGGTTTAGTAAACTCGTGAAATAGTGCTTGGGTGGGCCAGTGTATCGCTGGTTTAGTAAGCATAAGTACTTGGCTAACTAAAATAATTTTCTCTAGAGAGCAATCAACCTCCCTGTCCCTCCCATTACTAGCATTAGCTTATATGTTACCGGTTAATATTCAAAGAAATATTTCCCCTTTACTAGCAAAAGATCTCCCTGTCCCCTCCCGTTACTAATAAAGAGAATGGTCTTTTCTTAATGGAAATTTCATTTACTCAAATAATTAAATAATTTTAACAAATAATTATAATCTATTCAAGTTAATATTAATTTAATTTTTGAAAATTATGTATAAAACTTAAACAGTTTGTCTTCATTTGATTAAAAATTAAGATATACTAAATAAAAATTTTAGAATTATATAATGTTTTCCAATAGAATTTATTTTTTAATAAATAATTAAAAATCATTTATAAAACTGTAATTTTTTACTAAAAATTGTTTGATTCTATTATCCAAAAGTTTAAAAACTTTTGGTAAACGAAATGTTTGACTTTTTGAAAAAATTGGGTTAAATATAACCTTTTGATTTTTCACTACATTTATGAAATAATAAGTAGTATATGTATTTGTTTTACGCGCACCCACACACCCACCCCCCTTTTTGCTTGTAACGTGCAACAATACTTCTTTGCGGAGATTAACGGATAAATTTATGATCTTAGAATATTAACGGTTAAGTTAGACTCTCTTTGCTGGTAAAGGAGAGGACAGGGAGGTTGATGGCTCTCTAGAGACCATTCTTTTTATTAGTAATGGGAGGGGATAGGGAGTCTTTTTACTAGTAAAGGGGAGAATATTTCTTTGAATATTAACGGGTAATATATAGTTTTATGATAGTAATGGAGTATCAGAAAGATTTGTGGCTCTCTAGTCTGACTATTCTCAAGTTGTATATTCTAGGATTGTATGCTTTCTATTGTAGAGGTTAGAATTTAAACTGGTAAAATCTGTTATTTGAATAATTTTAACTAAAAATATTAAAATAATAATAAAATCATTTATTAAAATTATTTTTCAAATTGTTTGTACCTGTAGCTTTTATTTATAAGACTTTATAATTTATTGTTAAGTTTTTGGTTCTTGTGTCAAATCTTGAATTCTATCAGTTGCAATATAAAGCAAACGATCCCAGAACATGAAGTACGTTTAGAAGTTGAGAATAACTTTAATACTATAGTTTAAGCCTTTTAAAATACAATATGAATAAAATTTTGGGTTTGTAGGAAGTCAAAACAATATTTTTTGAAAATTGAATATATTATTTGGATTATTTATATT
>JAQIXI010001253.1:0-14721 GCA_034700165.1 Galumnidae sp. Gr-Ori-00277 | reverse complement strand
GAGAGAGAGAGAGAGAGAGAGAGAGAGAGAGAGAGAGAGAGAGAGACTGATTGTATGCATTGCTTTTGAAATTTCGATTAATTTGAAGAAATACTTTATTCTCATATTTTAAAAACATTTATTATATTCGGATAGAAATGAAAAATTGTTTTTCTAAAGTCAAACATCGAATAAATAGATATTTAAAGAGAGGGTAGACTTTGGGCACAACTTTTTTCTTCTTTTTTATTCTCTTCTTTATCTCATGGATTGAAAAGCGGGAGAAAAAAATGATGACAAGAATCTGTTATAATAGTTTTGTGCACAGAATAAACAGAAACTGATATATATCTATGAATAAGAATAAGACAAATGGAAATTGTCTGCTCTATTACAATGTTTTTCTCAAATATGAAAAATATTCGTAGACTTAATAATTAAATAATCGTAGAGTAAAAACAAATATGCGCTCACTTTTCATAATATAATTTATTGGAATAAAAGCACAGAATATGTATTGAAAAAACATTGAAATGAAGGCAAAAGAAATTTTCTAAAACTTTTATGTCATTTATTTGCTTCAAGACATTAGTCTTAATGCAGTATTTTTCCTCGAGTATTTTATTTAAACTCTCTCTCTCTCTCTCTCTCTCTCTCTCTCTCTCTCTCTCTCTCTCTCTCTCTCCCCTCGTTTCCTATTACTTAAAATAAGTTATATAATAGTACCAAGCACAACTAAAAACATTATAACCTCATCGAGTAATCAGTTGTTAAATATGTTAAATCAATAATTGAATGAATTATTAAAATTTTAAACCACATAAACTTGCAATTGCCATGCTTCAATTTTATCAATTATACCAATATATGATTATAATATACACATATATATTACAATAGTTTATACAATATATATACGTATATATAGTATATATTGTATACAAAGGAAGTGAATATTATTATAATATTAATATAAAAAACTTTATATAAACTTAATATAAAAAGTAATTATATTTAAACAAATTTTAAAAAAGTAGCAAGAGTATATTTCCAAGTTAATTTAATGAAATGATATAAACGTAATTCAATGAATGAAAGAAAAATACTCGGGGCAATTCAATGTAATAAAGTTTGCAAAACGTTTCTAATATAAGCATGTTACTTTATATATATTTATAGTTACTTAACTAAACAAATAAAAGATAATAAGAAGCAAGTTAATATAATAAGAAAAAGGGTGTGGCTTACACTAATCATCTTCATATTCACAATTAGATGAAGAGTTGGATCACTTTATCACATTTGACAGACAACTATTCTTGTTAAAAGTTAGAGCACAAACTGTTAAAGTTAGTGTCAACTCTCAGTGTTTATGTGTTATTCTCACTCTAACTGTATTTGAATGGTATGTCTTTGCGTCGATGCTATGCCTGTGCAGGACTTGTGGAGGGCAGCACTCGATATATACTATTTTTAGTAAACAATTTTTAAAAGAGAAAAAAACTATTGAATAATAAGTGTTTAGGAAAAAGTCGAGCAACAAATAAGAGCCATAAATAGTAACCTAAAGTCCAGGTGCTCTCCGGAACAGCTCATATTCTCTTTGGAACTATGTATTTGACGTTCCCATCACTACCAGGTTAATGACTTGGCTATTATTCTTTGCTCTAGTATTCTTTGACAAAAGATTAGGTAAGACCCCTCTCTCTTTCAAGAGAGTGTCATCTGTGCCGAACCCGGAGCACAACAATCACCACATTATTCATGGCTTTTGCTTAGAGTTTGCGGCGCTGGCGTTTTGGCACAGCCTTTGCCTGACATTGAAAACACTTCCGATAGATCAATGTCTCCACTCTTTCACTCTTTTACTACAAAACATAACATTTCCTCACAAAAAGTGATTTAAAACTTCTTTTTTTTCTTTAACTTTAACTCATAAAATAAGAACAGAATAACTGTTTTTATGCTTTACTTTAGTTTTTATTACAACAAAAATATTTTTTACTAAATTTGGAGAAAATTTATGTTTTCATTTCACTGAAGTACTCATTCGGAGGACAGAATAACTGATAAGAAATATAAATGTCATTAAACTAATTATCAAAAATAAATATCGAATTATTTAATATTTTGAGAATTAAGTCATCTATCGATTAGTAGGTGAAAATATATAAACAAGATAAGTTTAGGAAACACACGTTGAAATAAATTTCTAAATAGCATTACTTGAAAAATAGCTTAATATTATAATCTTGGTGAGTTAATATGAATTCTAGAACAAAATCCTTTAAATTGAAAGATTAATAAAGAATTTCATAAATCTATTGAAAACTTTTAAGATTTGTTTAATCCTTTTCTTTATTAATAATTTAGAGTCAAATAAAAACTATTTTTTTCAGATTAAATGAAATTCGAATAATTTTTTTCTATAAAATTAGTTAATATTTAGTTGCAATAAAAGATCTATTAAAGAAAGAACAAGATTACTTGGCAATTATTCAAGAGTATTTAACGAAAAGGTGGATAATTAGATGAATAGTAATGAGGGATAGGAATCAGTTGTCCTCTACTTATAACTATGAAAACAAACGATACAACAAATAGAAAAGTATTCATAAATTACTGACATTTGCTTTATATTCATATATAAATTGAGACGAAATGTAAATATTTGGCCAAAATATGTGCGGCCTATAAATAAAGCACTGACTAAATATGTAGGACATCATTGTTTATGGTCAATATTGATCACCAAGATGCTATTTCAATTGACTATGAGATGGACAAAGTCAAGCAAGTTAAATTTATTCGAATTCTTTATTGTGTTAATAAAGAAGTTGCTAGTTTAAAATCTTATAAGATTTTTAAAGACATTCTAATGATTTTTAAAACCTTGGCTTTGGGTCTTGGCTATTGTTGTTATTATTTAGGAAGGGGTGAGAGAACAACAACTGGCGTTTAGACCACAGGAAAAATAGAACAACACTTTAAAGGGTATTAAATGCAGAGAAAGTGAAAAGTATTGAGAATTTATCCGAAAGATTAACAAAAAAGAGGTTACGGACACAAAAGAGGTAAACATAAACAGGACAACAATAACCAGTAGTGGAGGGAAAGACCACAGACTCTGTGTGGCAGATGATAGACATTTGGTTACTCTTTGCTTTATGGAAAGCACATGTATGTTATCCCTGTGCCAAAGGGGTTAAACCGTTGACAACTGTATATATTTCCGATACTCTGATATACACATATTGAAAGAGTTGCACAGAATCAATGTCTATGAATGAGTTGTGCTGTGCCTTAAAGCAAAAGTTGTGTATTTGAATAGAATTTTAAATTTAGCCCTTCTTTTGTTTATGACATGTATTTCACTGTAAATATTTGTTTTCAAACAATTATTTCTCTCAGTTTTTGTCAATTAATTTCGAAAGATTTTTGTTTATAATAATAATGAAAACAATTAATACCGTAAATGAATTGAAAAACAGTTTGTCTCGAGATGTCTGTTCCTCTCAAACAACTAATAAATCAATGGATTTCTGTTTATTTTCACTCAATTTTAAAGTTTTGGTTTAAAAGTTTTTGTTTTCAATTAGTATTTGGTTTTACAAAATATTTTTGATTCTATACTACATTTGTTTTGTAATTTCTTTCTTTTTTTTTGGATTATTTTTAAATAAATTTATTATTTATTTCAATAATAACAGACTCTTATGACTCTATTTTATTAAATATATATAAAGATTTATATTTTTAAATGATTCCGATCACTCTCTGGTGGTCCTATCATTCGAACTGTCGATGAGATTCATTATTCACTAATTAAATATTGAAAATATTGCTAAACATATTCCGGTCCCTCCGAGTGATTGGACCACCGGTTCATTCAAATATGGATTTGTTTATTGACTAAGAATTTTAAAATTCATTCATTTTTTTGTATAAAAGTTTTTAGTGTTTTCTCTCATTTTGTTGTAAATAATAAAACAAATGTCAGAAAAACAACTTTACATATAATTTCTTATATTAATTATTCATATTTTAATGAATTTAATCTTTTTATCTTTTAAAGGTGGGAGAGTTATCAAGGTAGTTTTGAATGTAATTAAGGTAAATTATAGACCAGATATAGATTTAGCTTGCTTATCTTTGTGATTAAAAAAAATATTTTTTAAAAAGAGAATTATATTGATTTCAAAAAATCTTATGAATAATTCATAGCACAGAATAGAAAAATCATAAAGAATTAGAAAATATTATAAAAATAATTTCTGTTTTTTAGGAATAATTGAAGGAATATTATTTTCAACTTTGAGATACAATGAGCAAGGTGACATTATTTTATTTGTATTGATATCAAAATAAGATTTACAAAAAAAATTTAACTTCACATAAATCAGTCACTGAATTATGTAAGTTCATACTTACTATAAATATCTCTGTTAATCTATCTTGGTCATGTTATAGAGTAATAAAAATCTAAAACATTTTCTTCTAATTTTCAAAACTTGAAAAGTTATGAAACATTTGAAAAGATGTGAATATTTCTATGAAAAGATATTTTATTATAGAAATAATAAATTGAGTGAATAGTAGACGGAGAGAGAGAGGGAGAGGGAGAGAGAGAGAGAGAGAGAGAGAGAGAGAGAGAGAGAGAGAGGGAGAGGGAGGGAGAGAGAGAGAGAAAGTTGTAAACAATTTGAAAGATAATTACTATAATTCATTGAATTCAAGGTTAGACTGAAATAAACAAATTTTGATGGAATGGATAACCAAAACTAACGAATCAAATGATTAAGAATTCAATGTTTTTATTTATACCTAACATTTGAAAAGTGAGCTCTTTTTCCTCTTATCTGTCATTCGAGTTATAACCAGAAATATTTTTTAAAGAAACAAAACTTTAATATAAGTCTTAAAGTTTGTAAACAATTTCTTCTTTTTTTTATTTGAAGTTAAGAAATGATAAGAAATTGTATTCTAAAAAAAACTTCTTTTAATCAAATGTTTACAAAATATATGGAAAAATCTGAGAAAAATTTGTTTTCACTCAAAAAAGTCTGAATATATTCGTTGTAAAGAATCACAAGATTTTCAAAACAAAAACTATTGTATGAAAAATATTGGAATAAAAATAATAACAAAAACTAATAAATTACTGAAAGAAAATGATTTGAAATACAAAATCGAAACACAAATGCATTTCGAGATTAGTATTGAATGCAAAACATATATTAATATAACGTATAAAAGCAATTGAAATAAACAAAAACAGATTTCGTAAACAAAAAATACATTTCCTTTCGTATAATTTCATAATAAAAGAGAGTAATAACCAAAATGATCTAGCAAATACCTGGATATAAAAATCTAACCTTTCAATAATTGCAAGAATGTTTTCTTCATTTGCTTTTCGATCTAAGCCTATATCTAAGCTAGGTACGTTCTAATGATGTATACTTCTATTTGAATAATCGTGCTAATATAAAAGTTTCAAAAAGTAGTGACATATTGTAAGGGAAGCTAACCTTGCAAATGACTGGAGAGATTCAATTTCTAAATAATTGATCAAGTAAAAAAAATCAATTCAATATAAGTTGTAGTGTTATTGTGTTCCTCAATGAAAGACAGAGTTGTTTTCGTGTTTATGTCTCTCTTTTGTGCATTTATTCAAGTGTTTGGGTTATGTATAAGTGAGTGAATAACAGGCAGAGAGAGAGAGAGAGAGAGAGAGAGAGAGAGAGAGAGAGAGAGAGAGACTGGTATAATATATATATAAAAGAGAGAATATAAAAAGTATGGAAAAATAATTTTATTGATTATGTTTTTTGTGTGTATATTATAATTGCGAATCACATTTCAAGTGGTCATAAATTTGATGATAATTTTTCTCCCTTTCAATGAATTTTGAATTCAAACTAATAATAATAATAACCATAAAAATAGTGGTAATAAACAGAAACAATAGAAATGAATACAATATATTCGTCAGTAAATTAGTTATAATTTCTGTTGGACTCTAAAACGTATTACTCATTAAAATAATAGGCATTTTGGCATATATACAGTGTGTGTGTGACACTCCTTGGTAGTGTCCTCCCCTTGGTTACGTTTGTTGTTTATCTTGGGAATGAAAAATTCCAATTTTCAATATTAAATAATTAATTAAATTAATAATGAGTTTATTGAACATCATTTTTATGAAATGTTGTTTCTGTGCTTTGTTTCTCTGATGAACTCTTGTATATTCTGTAGAGCACAGAATTAACATTTCCGAAGGACAGGACGGGGTGTTGTTATTCAGTGCAATAATAATGATAGCACTGGTATAACAACAGAATATTAATAACAAGAATTTCAAATAAATTTCTCGATTTTTCAATTGTTTTTTTTCATTGAAATGCATTCATTCGGACGATAGAAATGATAAGAAATTATATTAAATGTAATTAAAATACAAATAAAAGTCAAAATAATTTATTCGGATAATTATTTTTCACTGAAAATAGGCTATCAATAAATTGTTCATAAATATAAACAAGATTAATTAAACTAGTAATTATTAAGAATGCAATAATTAAAGGCAATCACCAGGCAAGTACTAGTAATTATGCTTTAACCTTGGTGATCTTGTTAGAGTTTAAAGAAATATTACTTTTATATAATAATTAGTGAATAATAAAGAAAATATGAATAAGAGTTCATAATTAGTGACAAAATCTATTAAAAAAGTTTTAAAACAGTATTTCTTTTGTCGAATAATTAGTAGAAAAAAAATGAATTTTCAAATTAAATGAAAATTCTTTATAAACACTTTTTTAGTTAAGAAAACTTTTTTTTCATAAAAAAAACATTTTTTCACTTTTCCTCTGAAGCACATGAAATACAGTCTTATATTAGAGTACAGTTGTATTGCAATAATAATAATAAGAGACAAAGAATTAGTCGAATAGCAAAAGAAGAGAAGAAAAGTGAGTATAACTTAATTTTTATGATTATATTTGAATAAATAAATGCATAAAAATTTATATAATTAAAGGAAAAGTGAAAGAAAAGAGAAAAAGAGAGACGAGATTTTGCTTTCAATTTTCAAAAGCCTTTCCAATGAATAGAGAACTGAATGCAACGCAAACTGAAAATAATTGAACTGAACTTAATTAAGAAAAACATTGAAGAATGAGAGGGTAAGGGAGGGGAGAGAGAGAGAGAGAGAGAGAGAGAGAGAGAGAGAGAGAGAGAGAGAGAGAGAGAGAGAAATTGCAGCAAAAAATCTTTATTCCTTTCATTTATGTGTTTATTTAGCGAAAAGTTTTTTACACAAAAATTCAATGATGAGCAAAGGGTATGACACTGTAAATGAGACATTTATTCAATGAATAATCAAGCTCAGTTCAATATTTAACTTAATAAAATTTTGATTGACGTTTATTTGAGCATGATCGTTCCAACTAAATTCTCAGATAAGTTTTGACTTAGAAATAGGATATTGAAGTTTTGTTAAGTACTGGACATCCCTTCACTAAACACTTCCTAATAAGAAGAAAATGTATTCTTGAAATTAGAGTCCAAAATGAATATAAGAATTATGAGAAAAATGAGTTAATCCTTAATAATAGGAAAATAAAATAACAATATTAATGCCAACTAATAATAAGACGAGAGGGGGTAAAGAGGGGACGAGAGGGAGAGCTCTGGTAATTTTAATTTTTTTCATCTTATTCTCTATTCGAGCAGTTTTTCTAAGAAACAGAATTCATAAACAGAATTAATATAAAGAATAAGAGTATTATTTTTTGCCTCAAGTTTTCTATTATTATACATATTTGAGAAGATTTTTACTTCAAATTAGAAAAACAGTAAAAAAAAGCTCTGAATATAAGCATCTGATTCTCTCTCTCTCTCCCTCTCCCTCTCCTTCTCTCTCGGAATAATTCTTTATTTATTTCCTAAACTCTCTTTGAAAAGGTTTTTCTCTCCATTTAATTATCGAAATATAACTCTGAAGCACTTTAGAGCTGACATCCCATCCTTTACTCTCCCAATGCGCTCATCATTTTGTGTGTCGGCCCCCACTCTCCTTTTTTGTGAGCCCCCACTCGATTCAAATGAATACACAATCCTTTCAAATAATTGCATCAAATATTAAATGCAAATATTAATAATAATAATAATAATAAGAAAAGGGAAGAGAAAAATAATAATAACTAAAGACTAGAAAAAAAGTTCTCCAATAGAATAGAATATTAGAGAATATATTTCTCTTATTTGAGAGGAACGGAATAAATGAGTGGAAAAGCTGTAAAAGAGACTAAAACGAAGGCATTCGGAATCTTAGGAATAGTCAAAGAAAAAGAAGTTTTGATTTAAAGAGAAAGAGAGAGAAAAAAATCATAAAAATTAAAAGAATCGGAGAAAAAGAGAAAATCGATTTAAAGAAAAGACGACAGAATTTATTATTATTATTATTATTAATATTATTATTATTATATCTTATAATAAGTTTATGATAACAATAATAATAATAACCAGTGATGACAATAGAGAGGGTCAGGGATTAGCCTAAGACTCAGTTCTTAGACTATTTACTATCAGCAACTCATAGACTATTTAGTAAATTCCTGGATCAATTTAGGGATTTGCATTGAAAATCCGCTTGTTAACAATAATCTTGATAAATTTATGGACAATGTATAGAAAATTGTGCTAGATTAAATAGGATATTGGCATAATTGTTCTAAATTTCACCAAGGGTATTAAAGAGAAGAGTGCAATTAATCGATAAGAGCACAGGTTTGTCATCAGCCCATCCGGTGTCCAACTCTGGCAAATAAATTGATAATAAAGTTCACGGCTTTTACTTCTTGTCATTAGATTTCATTTCAATTCTTTATATTCTCTATTCGTTTAAGAGATTCTCAAAACGAAATGAAAAATAAAATATTTTATAATTTATTTTTTCGTCTCTCAGTTTAAATAACTTTTTTTCCGTCAAAATTCATAGTTTTCAGGGATAGCCAACGGGCAGAACAACACTTTTTATTTTTCAACAACACTAATACTGAAGAATATATACAAACCAATTGAGGTTAAGCGCAATGTTATTATGGTAATTATTGATCAAGGAAAAGTTGTGAAGGGTCTAAATTAGGCCATTAAGAATAGAGTGCCAAACCTGGCTATTGTGCCAAAAAAATAGTGTATTTTCTTTTTGTCTATTTATTACTAGAAATAAATTTATACATATATTTATCGGCGAAAATTTATTACCAGTTTTTTTTTCATTCTGTGCTTCAGTTCTCTACATAAGACCAGTAATAGGATCAGTGAGAAAAAAATTGCTTAAATGTCTAAATTAGAGTATACTCTCCCCCCTCCCAGTCCTCTCTTATGAGCCGATAATATTAACGGATATGTATTATATTCAAAGAAAAATGACTAAGAATTTAATAGAAATGTCTGAATAAATATAATTAAAATGGATTTTAAAATAAAAGTCTTTCACTTCGTTTTTTAGATATCAATTGCGTTAATAATAATAATAAATATTTGTATTAAAAACATAATAAATTTTTTTTGAAGAAAATATATATAAATGAATGAATATTTCTTTTCATTTCATTTATTTATAGCTAAAGTTTTATTATCTTATTCGTAATGAACTCGATTATAATGAGTAGAGTATTACTTAAATTAGTTCTTTTTTTTTGTTAAATGTTTTGATGGAAAAACTTACCGATGCAGTGCAGTGAAGCGAGCAACTTTTTCTCCGTTCGAAATTCGCCAATTTTCTTTTCCTTTGGTATTCTAGGTAAAATTAACAATAGAATTATAGTTTTTTCACAATGAATTTTGATTTATCATGATTAAAACTCTTGCTCGGATTAATTGCTAGTGCACTATAAACGAGGATATTTTTTTAAAAGAATATTAATCGCGTTTTATTTCTAATTGTATTTTCGATAAATTTCTTGAGAATAAGTGATGAAAAAACACATTATTATTAAGTTTTGTGATAAGAGTTAAGACAAAAATTTCTAATTTAATTAAATGTTTTTCATATTTCACTCGAAAATAGTTTCAAATGAAAGAAATGTTTGGAAAAACTAATGAATCAAAAGTCAAAGACATTTATTTCGGGAACTTTTTTTTTATGTTTGAATAAAATTAATTAAATAAATGATTAGTTATTTAGCGCTTAATTTCTTAATAAATAAACGAAACTTTTTAGTGAATGAACTTTTAATGAAAAAAAACTTCATTTTTAGAACTTTACATGTTCATTTTTTGTTAGCGTTTATTTTCTAATAGAAAAAACTAATCTCTCTCTCTCTCTCTCTTTCACACACACACACACACACACACACACACACACACACAACTATTTATTGTTATCTTTATTTAATAAAATAATAGAAAACTGTAATTACAATGTTTTGTTATTATTTATAAAATTTACATGATAGAAATCTTGGAATAATCTGTGTATAGTCACATAGATATTTTATCATGTATATTTTGCATAAATTTTTAAATTGTTATAGACTTATCAAGCATAATTTGTAAAAGTATTGCAAAAGTATTGTATTATAAAAATATTGTAAAATATATTATTTAAGAAATATTGAATTTCAGACACTTTTAAACAAAAACACAAATAAAAACTTACTTTCATTCAACTCTTAAAACTATTTAATTGTTTTGTAAATCAAACATAAGTAACACTTTCTTTTCATTAAATGCATTTATATACCAATCTATTGCTGTTATGATATGCTGTGCGTTATGTCATTGTCTTAAGAAACATCAATAAAATAAACAAATTGAACAAGATAAACTTTTTCTTAGTGAATATTTAAATAAATATAAATACTTTTGAGATGTCTTTATTAAAAGCAAATATATAATCTTGATAATTTAAAAAAAACTACTAACATTAATTATAGAATCAACAGGACGATTTCTCAATAAACTAGTTAGATTTTTAAAATTTAATTATCTAATGAAAAGGAAAAAAAATATAATTAAGTTAAAAGATTTTAATCAGGAATTGTTTACTCCAGAAGTTGTGTTAGTATTTAAAAGTCAAATAAATTTTTTTTCCAAAACAAAAGTTTTGAAATAATTATGAATTCACTGTTTTTTCAGATATCAAATCAGTTGTCATATCGTCAACTTTAAAGGGTAGGCCAGGGATGAGATGGCACTGCAAAAATCAATAACTAACTCCAAAAGGAAGTCGTGATTACACTCTTAATTTAAAAAACATTGAGACCGAGAGAGTGAGTGGGAGAAAGAGAGGGAGGGAGAGAGAGAGAGAGAGAGAGAGAGAGAGAGAGAGAGAGAGAGAGAGAGAGCACATGAAAACTAATTAATACATTAGAGACTATGAGAGGAAAATATACATAATTTATGTAAACATACAGACTATGGGACTGTCAGTGAAAGAAACAGATAAATGCCTTCAAAGCAAAATCTTTCTCTCCCTCTCTCTGTCTCCCTATGACTCTCTCCCTTTTTACTCAATATCAGTCTCTGTATTAGAGCCGTCGCTAATTATTCTGATTTTTTTGACTGCATTTCAATCAATAAATAAAAGCAAAAATTTTATACAAAAACGCAAACTCTTAGTTAATATACAGAACTGTTTGCTTATAATAAATAAGATCTAAATCTGGAATATCTTCGGCACAGAATATTTTTGTCTCCACTTCGATCATAGATTAAGATATTTCAATTAAATTAGCTTAGTTCAAATGTTAGCTTGATCAATTAGTAAGTAAGGTCCTTTCTTAGTATTCAATTAACAAGAACATTTTATTGGAAAACTAATTTGTTTATTCTATTAAGTATATGACAGTTGAATTGATCTAACATAAAAAATATTATGCTAGAGCAAAAAAAAAAGAAGATATAAGCTGCTTACTTTAATCTAGTAACAATAAAAGCTTATAAATCATCTTGCTCGATGACTAATCCGAATATTGGGCTGTCCTTGTTCTAATTCATAGTAGGGTAGAGGAAAAATACATAGGATTTTCATTCTGTGCCGATACAAACAAAAATGCAATCAAATAAAATTAGTTCTGATTGAAAAATAGGTGGAGTTATTATTGGGAGGAAAACTTAACTTAACTAAACTTATCTAATATTTAGAAATTATAGATTGAGTGCAGAATAAAAGCAAAAAATAGAGAAAAAGCAAAAAAAAATACTTTTCTGTACACAAAAAAAGAAAAATTGTAATCAAAAGTAATGCACACAAAAGTTAATGTCAAATAAGCGAAATTAATTCATAGACGACGAGCACAATTCATATGCGCTGCCAGCTCTCTCTCTCTCTCTCTCTCTCTCTCTCTCTCTCTCTCTCTCTCTCTCTCTCTCTCTCGCGTCACGTATGGATGGAATGGCAGAAAAGTGAGGGTCTGATAGCGAGAGGCAAATAAATAGATTGAAAAAAAGCCAAAGTATGGAAGCCTTCAAAAAGTAGACATTAAGTTTTAATGGAATGTCATCGGTTAATACCCGGACTATTTCCAGATTATTTGATATTATTTATTACCTAGATTCATCTTTAATAAGGTTTGACACTGTGTCTAGGACATTTGTTTAATAATTAGAGTTAGTTACTAAACGTATCCATTAAAGTAATCACTATTTGAATAATTAGAGGCTTAAAGTTTCCCAAAACGATTACGTACTAAATGAATGACTCGACTAATGAAAAGAATAGTTAGAAATATAGAGAATATGAATTAGAAATGAAGAAAAGATGGGATAAAATTTGTTAACAAATAAAAAAATATTAATGTTTTTAGAGCTATAATCTGAGAGGGGAAGAGATAGAGTGGGTATCGAACTGTAGAGAGTGAGAGATGTATTTATGCTGTGCTCCAGGAGTGATGACTGAGTTGAATGATATGCATAAAAATATAAGCAAACGATAAAAACTAAGAGAGTTTTGCTTTTTTTTTCGTTTGCAGTAATTTTAATTAAAACTATTGAAGCCCAAAGCAAAATAATTGTAACCATGGTTACTCTGGGATTATTTTTATATAGATGTCGACCCCCTTCATTGGCGACGGGGAATGGGATGCAAAGAGAATGAGACGAAAAGCTTTTGCAAGAGCTCTAAACAGTGCCCTTTTATATTTCTATATGAATATTCCCTATTTTAAAAGCGGTGTTGTGTTTGTGTGGATGTGCTGTTCTGTGTACTGCTCTTTGCAGACATGGCCTCGTGTTTAGAATTGGAGAGCACAGAATAAACTCACGGAGAAATACGAATCAATGCCTCTCTGTCTTCATATAAATTATTTATACGCGTCATATGTATGAGTCGTATATTTTTCATCCATTAGTTGAGGGATGAGTTGTAAACAAATTGACATCAATTATAAACAACTCTTAAAATATCCGCCATAAAGACCAAGATTATTCTATTTAAAATACATTCCTCAATCTTTTTTTTCCATTTCCCAATATATCAAACTATCAGGAGAATTGAACAAGTTAGATTTAAGCAAAATATTTGCTACGGATATTTCTCATAACTAATAAAACTTATACATATATTTTTTAAAATTTATATAAACTTGGTCAATTTACAACTTTTCCATGAATAATATTTTGCTTAACAATTGAAATTAAAAACAAGTTGTAATGTTCTAGTTCGAATTTATTTCAAGTAAAATGAATTCACTCCTACTCAAAAAATATTAACTCTTATGTACAAAAATTGCTAGAATATTCAAAAATATTTCAAAAGCATCTAAATTAGAACTTGTAAAAATATGAATTGGTTAACATGATAGTTTTAAACAATTTTTTCCTTGAATTAGTTCAATGGTCACATACATGTATATTATATTCAAGAGAAAATTTAAACTAGATATTTTTAAATATAAATTAGTATAGGTAATTTTAGTATAATTAGTATAAGTAGTTCTAAATTCCAAGAAAATCTAAATATGAAGAAAAACATTTAAAAATATATTTAACCTTGATAAGTTTACAATTTTTATTAAATTTTAAATATTATAAATATATTTTTAAAAGATTTACTTTTTATATGAATTTCATGACGAAAGTTACGTCACTTTTCATAAACACTCCCAACAATTGCCGATCAAATGTGCGGTAACTTTAAGTAAGCATATATTCTGTCCCTTAATATAGTTATTAAATAAATATCATTAAATAGTTTTAATTAAATTCTAATTCGTTTCAAATTTTGATTTTAATTGAGTTTTAATTTAAGTGATTTTTAAATTAAAGTATTATATATTTTTATCCCAGGGTAAATAGAGTCGTGTAAGTTTAACATGAATTCCATATCAAAAGTCGTGTTCGTGCTATTGAGACATAACTAGATTTTGATAAAAGATTTTAAGCAAAAGCTTAAACTCTAGCTTAAATTGATTCTGAGAATTTGCTTGTTGCTATTATAAGGATATTAAAAACTTATATTTGTTTTAATTCATATTTTCATCTAAAATAAAAATTAATCTTAACTAAAACCAATTGAAAGATAGACGACTTTTCAAGTAATCCATTAGAAATGTTATTTCGTTTATTTATAAAATTTTGTCTCAAATATATTCTTAATATTATAAAATGTATTTAGAATTTGAAATAAAATGTAAACAATATTAATATTATTCAAAATTATGTTTATCTCATGAAAACCGTTTGGGAATCTCTCTCTCTCTCTCTCTCTCTCTCTCTCTCTCTCTCTCTCTC
>JAQIXI010001252.1:0-14722 GCA_034700165.1 Galumnidae sp. Gr-Ori-00277 | reverse complement strand
CACCTAAAAACACCTAAAAAACACCTAATATGCGATTTTTAGCGATTTTTTGGCGATTTTCAAAATACCCCCCCCCTGGAGCCGAGACCAAAATACCCCCCCTACCACCCCCCCCCCCTGGGATCGAATTCATTTGCCATCCCTGATAAAATACATAATAAAAGAGAAATAGATTTCAATACTAAATGCAATGAAAACACTCTTATTTTTGAAGAGTTACTGAGAGTTCACTTAACGTTCATTTTTCTAATAGAAATGATTTCGTACTTAATTTCTAAAATTAATTTAAAGATTAAAATATTGTTTTCGGTTTCCATTTATTTTCTAATTCTTTATTATTGTTATAAACGATACGAAATAAGCGCTTCATTTGAACCCCAAAAAAGTGAACAAAAAGTTACCGTCTCTTCATTTTGCAGTCAAACCATTAGATGTAAAACTGAAGACTCGGTTTGCATTAGAAATCGGTGTTATTGTCGACAAAACCTCATATATGACAGAGACAATGATCAGTGCATTTATACTTATAACCACAACTCATGGATAGTATTCTGGATAATTTACTTTATTATTGGAATCGCTTTACTTTACTATTTCAAAGATGTTGTGATGATAACACTCTTTCCTCGAACTCCGGACTGTCTTTCGGTACTTTTAATAAATTTTCAATTAATTGTATTTTATATTTAACTAAAACTTATTTGTAGTCCGAAATTGAGGTGAAAAGTATCCCAACGTTTCAAGTGTTGGACCAAAACTCATTCATTGAGTATTTGGACACTAAAATCAATTGTCGAAAAAATCGGAAGAAAAAACATTTACTCGTTTTAATGTCTCATAAATCAATAAGTGGCCAAGATCATTTTGCACTGAAACGTATGCGTAATCTCTTCTATGAATTGGGTTATGTTGTGGTCTCTCTTTTCAACAAAACCGATACCGAAATGAAGAATTATTTAATTGACTTAATCGGTCACAAACTTATGACAGATATCTGTTCCGTCACTATATTTGTCTCTTGTGATGGTCGTAATGATGGCATAGTCTTCAGAACAGACAACGGAATCAAAGGATGGGCTATTGATCGCAATATTTATGATAGACTTAATTCTTGTGATTCGCTAAAAGATAAACCGAAAGCAGTATTTATATACTTTTCAAAAAATCACGACTTAATACCCGATTGAACTCACTTTTCATAACATTTAATATTAGGAACTAATTGATGTGATTAAACACTAGAAAAATGTATGAACTAGTTCAATTTTGCTAAAATAAAATTAAAAATAAATGACTAAAGGGTTCAATATTTTTTGTTTAGAATAAATACTTGGATAAATTATTAAATGATTTAAGTTTAGAGCGAAAAACATGACACTAAAGCAGAGATGGACAGCAGAAGGTATTCAAAAACCTCATATAGAGTAAAAATCGTACAATTTACCACTTTTTTAATAGCAAAGCAGGATTTGCGATGGCCAGCGATGACCAGCGATGACCAGTGATGGCCAGCGATGACCAGCGTATCGCATTCCGGCAGGTTTTCAGTAATTTTACCTAAAATTGTAAGATATTCACATATTTTATGTACAAATATATAGCCTTTAATAGTTTATCAGAGCCTTAAAACTAATGAAATGACGCATTTTAAAAGTATAAGTTAATACATTTTAAGTCATAAGAAATTTTGACAATTTTTAAGCAAAAAACAGATTAAGAATTGACTAAAAACTAATCAAAATTTAATAAAATGCTTACTTTTGTTAGAAATACTTAAATCAACGGAAATAACAGTAAAGTGAGTCATTTTTACCTTTTTTTGGCCTTATCTCCTCTTCTAAACCCCCCCTTTAGCCATCTCTGCACTAAAGTGAACTTTGCTTCTAGGAGTAATTCAATGAGTAAAGTACTCAAATAAAAATGAAAACTTTCGTCGAAAAAGTATATTAATGTAATAACAAAGAGTTCATTAAAAACGCATTATCTTCCGGTCATTTTTTTAGTGAAAAAAATTTAAATTATAATTAAATATTAAAAACAATTTTTATCTTCAGTTTTGTATTTTAATTTATGTTTAACTGATTTTTTTAGACATTTATTAGTTTATCTCAAACTGAAATAAATGGCGACAAACAAAGAGTTAAATAAATTTGAGGACAAATTAATTCAGAACTCAAACCAAATAAAGATATTTCATATATTCATTCAAATGATGGATGAAATGGATAATTGGTACTGTCATTGGATCGAGTCTGGTGTCGAAAATGTGGACACAAAAAGAGATGACAAATGGCTTAAAGTGAGTCAAAGATTTAAAACTTTTGGTTATAATTCTGATCGGTTTTCACCCGAAAATTGTCGTCAAATCTTTGATGAATGGATTGAATTTTACGTTAATAATAACCAAAAACTCAAAAAAAAACTAAGTCTCAGCGCTCAGGAAAACTTCAATTTAATGAAAATCGTTCACATTTTGGACTTTAAGAAGTTTGGGACAGAAAACGATTCCATTTATATTAGTCTCGAAGACATTTCTAAGGTGAAAACTTTAAGAAAAAGTATTCGAAATGTAAAAAATTTGGCTTAAAATCAAAACCAGAAAATATCATTGAATCTGAAGAGCACCACAAGAATGAGAACGTAAGGGAACTGATTAATGGTGAACCTAAAATTAAATTCATTCAATGGTCCAATTGATTAACTCTCGAAGACATTTTCAAAAAAGAATTGGAAGGAATTATCGAAACATCTGAGTTCTCCTGAGATCTGTTGTGAACTCTTCTATAAGTGGTCAGCATTTTATACTCTTAATTACCACGAATTGAACAACAAATTGGAGGCCAAACCTCAAAAGATTTTTGATTTATTAAAAATCGTTCACATTTTGACATCAATACGATGTGGAAGACAAGAGATGACTTAACTTATGGTCTTTTGTCAAGAATTTCAGCTCATAATAAGATCAAAGAAGAGTTAGTAATAATCGAACGAAAAGACTTTGATTTAATAGAAATGGAGGATCGCTTTGTCTTATTCTCTTTTAACGACAATCAAAACAACTCTAAAGACAATGGAGTCGACAATCGGTTCAATGAAATAGATTTCGAGGAAATGGGTCTCAAAGAGCCACTGCTTAAAGTAATCGAAGCCAATGGAATGGAAAGACCCTCAGAAATTCAACAAAAGGCTATCATTCCTTTTGTTAATGGAAGAGACATAAGAAAGTTCACTTTTCTTTTGATTCATTTCTTAATCTTTTAAAATAATTTCGGTTTAAAATTTTTTATCTAATCATTAGTTTCTAATATAAAGTTCAAAAACTTATCACTTTTTAAACAAAGTTTTGTAATAATTCTTGAATTAATCCAATCCTTAACTCTTACATCGATATTGTAGTTAAGATAATTTATACCTGTGTATGATCTAATTGTTTTTACTTAACTTTTATGTCAAAAGAAGCACAGAATGAGTTTTTAAAAAAAGTGGTGTTCAGTGATTGCCTTGAATTTGTCGTTTTGTAACCTAATTTAATCCTTTGAAGAGATCGAGTCTAGTCTCCTATCAAACTTTGTTCAGGTTTTAAGTTTAAAAACATTGAGAATATCTACAAAACAAAGCTTTGAGTACACGTTTACAGTCTTTTAACGCAAAGATTAAAACATATGATTTAAAGTGAAAAATGTGTCGATTTTCAGACACTTTAGTTACGGATTAGAAATCGATTTGAATTAATCAATAGATTAGTGGAATCAGAAGTTGCGTCAGAAGTGCTGATAATATGCCTAATGGCAAACATACGGCCATTCGAGTGGTTGTCTTATGTCTGTTGTGGTACATAACCAGTGCTGGCAATAATGTGATCGGAAAACTGGTTCTGCAGTCATTTCCATATCCCATTACCGTCACTATTGTTCAGTTGTTTTCAATAACTATCTATTCATTGCCGGCCCTCACATTCATTAGTGGCGGTAAAAGGGATCCAATTCTCGATTGGAATTATTACTTAAAATTAATAATTCCGTTGTCTTTCGGCAAATTCTTCGCATCCGTTTCTTCACACATAAGTCTATGGGCTGTTCCCGTGTCTTACGCTCACACCGGTAACCATTTGTCTTAAATATGTTTCAAAAC
The DNA here is from genome assembly GCA_034700165.1 of Galumnidae sp. Gr-Ori-00277. NCBI lineage: Eukaryota > Metazoa > Arthropoda > Arachnida > Sarcoptiformes > Galumnidae > Galumnidae sp. Gr-Ori-00277. The sequence continues at coordinate 10,591 of JAQIXI010001252.1, read as the reverse complement.
TGCGATTTAACCCATTTTTCTAATAAACAAAAAGGGGTTTATTTTATTATTTAAATTTTGCGCCAAATTATCACTTTTTGTCGACAGTTTTGAAATTAATTTAAACTTTTTGTTTAAAATTTACTAAAAATTATTTCAAATATTTTAGTGAAGGCATCGATGCCTCTATTTGTGGTCATTTTATCCCGAATTTTATTGGGAGAAAAACAAACGACAAAAGTATTAATTATTAATCAAAAATATCGTAAAATCTCCGGAAATGACAAATGAATTTAAGACTATTTGTGGTCATTTTGTGATCATTTTCTAATATTTTTAAGTCAAAGACTAATTCAGGCTTTTATTTATAAATAGTTTTGTTATTTAGAAGTCATTAAATCCGGAGGTTTTGCTTTATATTGTAATATTGGTTAACAAATGAATGATTTGTTTGCAGATTTATATTTCTTTGGCGCCAATAATTATCGGTATTTTGATCGCAACGGTTACCGAACTTGAGTTCAATATCCTTGGTCTCATGTCTGCTCTCTTCTCAATATTCGTGTTCTCATTGCAGAACATTTACTCAAAAAAGGTTTTGTGACAAAACTTGTGTCCAAAAACTAATTAACTGTTAATCAGGTAATGAGGGAAACACATTTGCATCACTTGCGACTCCTCCATGTGTTGGCCCGAATGGCGCTCATTATGTTCTTTCCCGTATGGTTTTGGCACGACTTCCTCGACATTGTTTATAGTGAGAGTCCGACCACAATCGACGGATGGGTTGTTTGTCTGTTACTGTTTGCCGACGGTTTGGCCAGTTTTCTACAGAATATGATAGCCTTTACAGTGTTATCACTCGTCACTCCTCTCACGTATTCTGTTTGTAACGCATCCAAAAGGATTGCAGTCATCACCTTTTCTATAATAATGTTGAAGAATCCGGTCACTCCTCTTAACGTCTTGGGAATGACTGTCGCTATATTTGGAGTCTTCTATTATAATAAAGTATTTTTCAATCGAATTAAATATATTATACTTAAGACTAATTCTAAAGTCACTAAAATCTGTTTAAAATTAATTCTAGTCTTTAGTCAATATTTTTCAATATTTCATTGAAAACTTGAATTTAAAAGAGTAGAGGAATTAATTGAATAATAAATTCCTTAAAGTATAGAATTTCAATCATTTTAATTGATTTTATTTAGAAATCATTGCAATACAAATGAAAGTCTTGTTTTCACTATAATTTAATTTTATTTTCTCAGTATTTCATAATTTATTTAAAATTTGTTTTTTGTTTTTTAGGCCAAATATGACGCCATCGAAGAAGAGAGACGGAAACCAATCCTTCCGATGACTAAAAGTGATACAAATTTGTTACTAAAATTCGCAAATTCGAGTCCTAATAATTTGGGATTTACTCACATTCGTAACGGACTCTCTCCTCAACAGAACGGACACACTTATCACTATTGACATCAATTAATTTTAGGCTGAATTAACGATCAAATTATTAAATAATTTATTTATTTCTCATTAAATCAATTCATGAAATGTTATTCTTTTCAAAGAATTATAGATTTTATTTTTTATGATTTTTTTTCTAATTTTTAAATAAAGTTTGAAATCATTTATTAAATTTCGTTAAAAATAAAAGATAAGAATCTATAGAAATATGTAATCATTTTTAATGAATTGCTTTTTAAAATCAAATTTTGATAAAAATTTCATTAAAACGAGTTTTTCTAAACTATTAATCGTTTCATACTTTTATTTGTTTCAAATGTTTTACTTAAGTCTAACCTTCGCTTAACTAATGATTTATTCATTAAATTAAAGGAAAAGACTTTAATTAAAATCGTTGAGAGTTTTTGAAGTGAAGGGAAACCATTGAACAGCAATTGGCTTAAAATTGAAGACATCCGGTTGTCCCCAATGTTTGAGCTTTAAATCTGATTTCGACCACTGAAATAATGGCTGTCTATCTGTCGGTCCGCTGACAGCTATCATTTCCAAATTGGTAACCATTTGTGCATTAGTTAATTTAGCATCAATAGCACCCTCTCCTCTGTGACCCATATAATATAGTGGGTAACTACCGTTTATATAATTCAAGTCATTACGGGCGGCGAGGGTTAGTTCAGAAGAAAAGGGAGGGTCACAACTCATGTTATATAGATTGCATTGTGAGAGGGGGTCAAACTTGAAGTCATTAAATCGCATCAATGAATATAATGTCTTTAAATCAGTGACCTTTTGTTGTTCTCTTCGGAAAATTCTGGCGCGAGCCGTACCGTTCCAACAATAATAACTGCCTCTAGTGTTGCACAGGTCTTCATATCCGCTAATTTTGGAGATATCAGGTAAATATGGGACGTTATATGAGGCCCAATAGCCCTCTGAACGAAGAATATGAGTGATATCCGTAGCACTGGTAAGGGTTGGCATTTGTTCAATGATCCAGAGCAAATTGTCTGATAATTCTGATAATTTGGTGCCATTTTTATAAAGTTTATAATCAATGACCATAAACTGATTATTATAAGTTCCGCTATTATAGAGAGAAAATAATTGAGTCCATTGTTTACCCGAATTTGACAAACGGTTAGCGATTATATTCCGCACGAATTCTAATACTAAGTTTTCGGGTCTTGTCTTCTGATATAATGAAATGTTGTAGTCGTGAATTGTTGTCTCCATAACCACCAGTCCTGAAGACAGCACATAATAATCATCCATTGAGAAAATAGTTCCCGGATATGAAGGAAAGGCTACTGAATGACCCGATATTTTTGTTTTGTTGACTAATGTTTTGAACTGAAAACTATATTTCTTAACAATTCTTAACATTGAGTCATATTCAGACCAAGTATTGTGGGCTACAAAAAGATCGGAGCCGTCCGCCAATGGTTTTACAATAGCCGAGCAGTGGTCAGAATACGGACCACTACTTTCTGGTGTCAGAATATTTTCTAAAGTCGATAACTCAGAGTTAAGGTTTAATAAAAAGATTTCTTTGTTGGGAAAACTTTCAGCTCTTTTACTGAAGGAATTGTGTTCTTTCCATAACTGATATCCTGATTGTAAGCCTTCTATTTGTTTGTAAATCAAATCGATTTGATGCCAATAATCGCAGTTTTCGTTTTCCTTTTCTTCGATCATTTTTTTGATGAACTTTTCGTTTCGGTTCAGAAAGTTTTCCAATTTTTGACAGAAAATTGGTTTTTGTCGACAAAGACTTTGAATTCGATTTTCATACATCTTTGAGATGAGATCTCCGGTGACATAACCCTCGAGAAACCCAGACTTATAGGACTGTTCGGCATCAGAAAAGCCATCGAAAGTTTGGAGCTCTAAATTGGCCCAACTTTTGACAAACAATTAAATTTTATAATTATCATAGACTCAATTTATTTTACCCTGTTCTATTGATATTATCTTCATATATAATAAGAGCTACCGTTTCTTTATTCACTTTTATCGTCTCATTTGTAACTTTTGAATGAATGGATCCGTTGTTTGTTATGTAATAATAATTAATAGATTTAATACTTTCAGCGCTTTTCCAAAAGAGGAACAAAAAAATCGAAAAATGAAAAATTAAATTCATTTTACTTTGTTTTGTTACAAATGACTTAAATGACAAAATCTAAATCTAATCCTCTCTAATGAGAAGTTTTATTGAATACCAAATCTCATCCCATTTCGCCGAAACCCAATTTATTAAATAGTATATTTTTAAATTTATTCAAGTTCATACAACATTGAGAACAACAGAAAATTACTAAAAAAAACTCTTTGATATAACAGAAGATCTTATCTATAAATCACTGGTTTTTTAAAATTTAATTAAAATATAAATTAATATTATTTTTAAATAATTTAGTTTTTAGACAAAATGGGCTCTAATTTTAAATGGATTTTAAAAGAATTAAAGTGACGCAAAACAAATTTTTTTTAAGATTTCAGGCATTTAATGAAGTTTTGATAATAATTAGAGACCCAAATCTGAACTGATCGGACTCAGAATTTACTTTTTGATGTAAAATTATTTCACAAAAAGTTTATCTATTATTTAATGAAACTAGATCATTTTGAAAATTACTTAAATAAATAGTCGAGGGATTATCCCTTAAAAGAGAAAATTTGATACTTATTTGTAAAAATATTATTTAAAAGTTGTTAAAAAAAATTAGATCCGACCTGTGATTTGGGTCTCTAATTCTAATCTTCTTTTAATAAAAAAAATTGACACCTGCTACATTCTCTCTCCAATTAATAAGACAATAATTAATAAATATTAATACTAATCATAATAACAATGGATTATAACTTATAATTTATAAGTAATCATATGATTAACAGAAAAATCTAAAAATGGAGAGAATTTAAAAAAAAACAATTATTAAAAGTATTAGAAATCATTTTATTTAAAAAAACACTTAAAAACACTTAAAGATAAAAACATTTGTAGATAAGACACAAAATAAAAGATTATATATAATTAAGAATTGAAATGAATTTTAATTATTGTGTTCTTTGTTTTGATTACTGGTGTAGTAGTGCTTAATTTCGTTGTTATTATACTCGATATGATTGTAATTCATGTGCATATTCTGGACGTCTTCCTTATAGACAGAAGTTATGTAATCTGCAGTTCCGCACAACTCATCCAAAATGAGTTTTATATGTTTTGCGTGGAATTCAAGTTTAGTCAACAGATTGTCGTTAATCGATAAACAATTTTCGTCTGAATTCTTGCAATTATCAGAATTTCCGTTTATATCGATTCTATCGTTTCTGAAATAAAGCTCTTCATTAAAGTTTAGGATTAAACCAATTAAAGTCAAACATTTGTGATCATTAACTCAACAATTCTCTAATTAATCCCATTCTTAGATAATTAACGGATTTTTGAGTAAACAATAGTAATTCATTTGATAATAGGTTTCATAAATTTTAGAATTGGGTCAATTGGGAAATTAAACAAGAACAGTTGAACATTTCAGGATTATTTTTCTCAGAGATGGCCAAGGAGTCCAACTCTAGGGGGATTCAGAGGGATATTTTGGTTTTGATCTCAAGGAAATTCAGAGGGTATTTTTTCAAATTATTTCAAAAAAAATTATTTCAAAAATGGCCTAGTATGTTCAAAGCACTTTATACGTATTTAAGTGCAGTTTATCTTAAGCTTAGTTTCTTAAAAATAATTTTTTTGGTCTAAAAATAAAGAAAAACTCAAAATTCCCTGATTTTACTCTTATTTCGAGGAGAAATCATTTACTGAACCAAAAGTCAAGATTGAAATTTAAGAAACAGAAAAAAATACTCTTTGAAAAGTTGTTGAAAAGTTGTATAAACATATTAAGACTGATTTTATAGATAAATGTTACAAGGTTTATTTTCGTTGACTCTTTCAGGAAAAATACTTTATTTAAGTGAAAGTCAAAAGTTGTAATAATTTCGTTATTGAAGTATCAATTATTTATTAGAAGATTAACGTTTAAATAACTTTTTTAATCCTAAAGTTTTCGAAGAAAATTAGACGAAAACTTAAGTATTTTACGTAAGATATCATTAAATTAAAGGTTTGTTTTGAAAATTAAAAAATGGAAAATAACGCTATTATTATATTATTACTAATAATTTATTACAATTTTTGCAGCAAATATTTGACTATTCATTAAAAATTAAAGCATAAAATAAACCCTTTTATTACTTCCTTTAAATATTACCTTTAAAAACATATGTTTGTATAAAAAGGATTTCTTTTACTAAAAGAAATTCAAAAGAGTATCTCCTCTTTGATAAACAGAAGAAATATTTGTTCTATTCTTTTGAAAACTATTAATATAACCATTTGAGGACCTTTTATAGACTGTACGAGAAATTATTTAATAAATTGTCTACAAATTTACTCTTGTTCTTTTGCAAATAGTGTTTTGATGACAATTACTTGAAAATTGAGTCAAAAAAAAAACTATAAAAAATTTAATGTCAATACTATTTGAAATCTATGAACAATAGTAACATTGAATCAGACACTACACAACATTCATCGCAAGACTACATATCTATTAACCGACAACTCAAAGCATAATATCCGGAACAGCTGTAATTTCAAAAGAATTTAATGAACTAGGATATTTTCTATTTCTTATTTCAAAGTTTGAATTATGAACCGACAAAATCAAAGTCTATGTAAATAATATTAATTAAATAATATTTTTTTGTTTAAATTCTATTTTTTATACTAAAAAGTATACAATTAAGAAGAGTTTCATTATTTTCATTAACATTAATAAAAACTTATGTCTAACGGTTAGAGTCTAAGTTAGACTGTTTTAAAGGGTTAGACTGTCTAACCCTTTAAGAGTGAACTACTTTTGAAATAAAAATAATTAAACAAAACTTACTTTAAGTTATTTTTGTGTGAGTGATGTCTGTCTCCATACAAGACTTTACTCGATTTCTTTAAATCTGTGTAAACATTGAAAAGATTTTCATTTTCAGGACAAACACAACGAACGCCACTCTTTGCCATCGATTCGCAGTCGATATCATTGAGTCTCGTCGGCACCAAAACGGTTGCACTCATATCAACCATACATTTCTCAAATGTTTTAATCGATTGAATGAGTGATCCCTTGTTTTGCAAACTTTTCTCTCCGTTTTGGGTCTTATTATTCATTTTAAGTTTGATTGTTATTAAATGACACCTAAAATGAAAAAAACGATATTTAGTTCAAAGACTAAAAGAGTTCGGAAACGACTGCTTTGAAATGCATTTCCTTTTGAGAAAAAGAATATTAATTAATGGTTTGCGTATTGAATATCATTTAAAAATTAAATTAATAACTTTATTGAAGAACTTGTTTTGAAAATCATTTAAGAAATCAAAAGGACTTTATTTTAGGAATAGAAATGATTTTTCCTCAAACTTTCCTACCATTGAATTGAAGGCAATTTTTTAATCAGATATTTGTATATTTGAACTCAACTTCAAAAAACTTCTTTTGAAAACAATTTCAGATTTTCAAAGAAAACAGATTTGAAAAAGTATAGAAAATATTCCCTCTCATTCAGGAGCGGACAGTTCACTGGTTAAAAGTAGTTCTTTAAGTGAAACAAGTTTTCATTTCTCTCTAATGGGTTCTCAAAAGTTTAACCAAAAATAGGTTTTGTTTTATTGAATAACTCGAATGACCCGACACTTTTATACACAACTCTCAGATAAAACTCAAAAAACTATTCCACCAGACATTTATTGTTAGCACATTTACCTTGGACAGTCAATCACCAGTTTAGCCTAATTAATCAAAAAAGAGAAAACGAAAAAGTGAAAACTTACTCGAGTTTTGCCGTTTGAGCCCTTATTTCGTCCTTATTTTGTCGATACCTTTGATTTTTTTGAGTCCAAAAATATTGAAAACTTATATTCAAATAATATTCAAATTTAATATTAGCTTAACTTAAATGATAACTTATTTGAAACAAAAGTTTATTATTTGTGACGAATTGTAAATCCAATATTAATATAATTATTGCTCCGAATATTTTCAATACTTATTTGGCATTTCTTTGAGTATTCTAAACAATGACATAACTATTGAATCAGAAATTTAGGTTATGTTCACTTGAATTCTGTGTCAATCGAAGGGAATGTCTGTTTTGAATCTTCAAAACACCAAAAGATAAATAAAAGAAAATTACTGCCGAAACGACACTAAGTTTTCTTCATTTCATTATTACATTATTGTCTTCAGTCACGAAATGGAGTTTCAAATTTTTTTTTATTTCATAATTATTTTTAATTTTCCTTTAAAACCCATTTCCGAAATTTATCATTACTTATCATTTTATCATTATTTTATCCTGATTGAATTTTAATGATCGCTGACTTATCACTGAATTTTATTTTAATATAGAATTGAAATAAAAATAAAAGAGTAAATTACTAATACTTTGTAATTACAACTATTGTATACAACTCTTGAACTAATTATTTTTTGAAAATTATTTCGTATTAAACTAGAAACAAGAAATAATCAATCTAGTTATTATACCCTAGTAATTATCCTCAAAACTGATCGATTTGTTCCCAAATAAATTCAATTAATTCTTACCTCAAGTTTTTTTGAGTCCTTTATTTGAAGAGTAATTATTTGCAAATCGTTGTTATAATTAGATTTGTTTTCACTTTTAATTCGTTAATAAATACAAGTTCTGAAAGAAATGAAAATCTCTTAAAATAAATGGTATTCAAAGCGTTATTTCTCTTTAGAAGACATTTTAAAATGAAATTAATTTTAAATTTCAAATAAAAGTCTTCGAATAAATGTTTAACTAATGAGAGGTTTATTTGAATTTTATTTGAATTTCATTTGAAACTTAAATATAGTTCACTCGATATTACATTTTAAAAAGAGTTAATTTTTTTAGATAAGACTATCGGTCAGTGGATCCGAATATTTTCATTTTTAAGTTAAATTATAATTTTTTATACCTAGAAACTAGAAATGTACTAGTATATCTATCTAGGTTATTTAGTAATTTGGTTTCAATCGGTGTACTCGAGTTCTAGTGCTGATCACTAAACAGAAATCAATTCATTTACTTCTCTGTAATTAAATTGTGAGCAAAACTGGTTTCTAATCAATGAAATACGAAATTCCCAATTGATTTGACCTTCAATTTGGAAAACATCGGGAAATTAAAACTATTAATATTGTATTATATTCGGGGAAAGGATTTTAGGGCTCAAAATAGTTATGGTAATATCAATATTCTAGAGTTTCGCCCTTTTTTCACGACAAACAAATGATAAGAAAAACTTCAAAATTAATTTTACCTTGGTTAAGAATTTGTATTTCTTTAAATAGTTTATATAGAAAATATATGAGCTAGCAAATATTGTTTTTCGAATTATTTTTATTATTCTAAAAAGACTTATATTATTGAATTTTGAAGTAAATATTGTAGTATTTGTGTGGACACAATTTATGGTTTAATTTTAGAAAAGTTATATATTTGTTGTAAATCAAATTGAGTCAAACTTTCAAACACTAGAAATAAATGTTTGAATAGTTATGTAATACTAATAATAGTTGTGCTCAAAGTTATTACTTTCCTTAAAATAATAACCTAAAGTGAAGGGGATTTTAGAATTACTAATACTTCAAAGGAATCGATATTTTCAATAAAAGTTATATAATATAAACGAATCTAAAATGTTTATAAAGCAATGAGAACATTGTAAATGCTCTAGTCAAAAATTTCCTTATTTGATATGTAAAAAAAGGTTTTGAAAATCTTAAAAGAAAGATTTTCAAATGAACAAGTACATTTTTCCTTGCTTTGGTTTTTTAAATATGTTATTTTCATAGTAAGTGATGTCATCGTAAGAAACCTACAATAAGTGATTTAATCGATGTCTTTCTGTGACGTATATTTTGTCAAACTTTAATAATATTTATTTTTTTAAATTAAAAAATATTGCATTTATTGATAAAAATCTAAAATTCTAAGGGATTTGAAAATCAAAGTTTGGCTCTAATTTGAAAATTCCTGAAAAAACAACTGTTTTTATATAATCTTATTTTTGTTTAGACTCTAAACTTTAGACTTTTATAAAAAAAAGTTTTTGTTTTAATTTAATTGTTTGGCCTGGGGTCAACCTTTGGCCATTACCTCACAATAGAATCGGTCAAATCATTGGATCGAATTATTCAATCGAAACCTCAATTTGTATTTATTGTGATTTTGATTTCAAAGTTCAATTCGTTTTTGTTTTTTAAACCAATTAATTATTAAATTGCGGTTTAAGTTAATATTTATTATAACCCGAATCGGTTTCTGTTTTGTTTTGATTTCGATTTCACGCTCACGAGTTGATTGTCAAACGGTTTTAGTTTTGAAATAAAAAATTTTTTTGCAAACTTTTATTTTTGTTGAACTCATTGGAAATAATATTTTGCAATAAATTATCAGAAAATTATAAAATTATTATAAATATTGAGAAATAAATTTATTTATATATAAATTAGAATATAAAGACACCACTATTTAGATGAAAGTATTATTTGTGATCTCATATAAAGTTAAACAATTGATCGATAAAATCCTTATCATTGAATTGATACCATATTTGATATAACAAAATGATTTCATTATAATAGTTTTATGTGTATTTCAATGATTTTTTTTATTATCAAATATTATTATCACTGATAGAACTATTGGTTCCAAGAGTTTAATCACTGATAATATCATTGATTAATAGATTTATATTAAAAGTATTTTGAATAAATTTTTATTTTGAATTTTTTTAAAAAGATTTTATTAGAAATGAGGAAATTATTGATTGAATTAATAATTGATTTTCTTCTTGGAGTGATCACAACCAGAAACACATCAAAAATAAGGTTAGAATAAAAACCAGTGCTCCGACGGTTTGATTTGAATTTCAAAATGAATTTATTAAAACTCGCGATTGAGTCGAAGGAAAATTTAGAATATTTAGCGAATGTATTCTCGATTTAACTTTAATTAACAAAATTGTTAGTAAAGTGCGAACAGAATATTATTTGAAAATTATTTAACGGAA
>JAQIXI010001251.1:0-14724 GCA_034700165.1 Galumnidae sp. Gr-Ori-00277 | reverse complement strand
GTTCGCACTCTAAAGCCATTTCTATTCAATACATTCATACCATATAATTAATAAAAATATATATACTCTTAATTAAAGATAAATATCTCTATTCTGTCCAAAATTTTGAGTTATCTTTCCCTCAAACTTTTTTTCGGATGATTACAAGTTTAAGGGTTTAACTCTTTTTTTTTTTGCTTTTTTAAAAAGTTTGAGTTCTGTTTAGTTCTGTTTTTCCGCTTTTATGAGTCGACCGAAAGTTTTCTAAGAAATTTGTTTTTCGCATAAAATATAATTTAAATATTGAATAGCATTTCATTGGAAGAAACAAATTATTTAAATTGAGTTAAGAGTCAAGACTAGAGTCAGAGTTTAGACTACCAGTGCTGTAGTGTTTGTGGCGAACACTAGCATTGGATGGAGTGGCAGTCGAACAGAGAGGCAATTGAACCATTGAACCGGAAGCATCCATCATCAGTGGCGGGAACCTATAAGGGACGCACATCTGCCAAAACGCTGTCCCGCCATTATCGCCATCAGTTTAGGCTTTTCCGATGTTTTTTCATAAGAAAAGTGCTAAAAACACTCACTTTTATCTCTTGGACTTTGATTTTTATTTATTCATTGAATATAAAGTTTATTTAATTTGTATTTTTAACGATTTTAAGTGTATTTTCGTGATTCAATTGAAACGATATTGGCTTCAGTTATGAATAGCCTGTACTCATACCAGTGCTTATTCCAGTGCTCTGTTTATTTGCCGCTTTTGTTTCATAGTTTCAAAGTTTGTATGAATTTATGGAGTTTTGTATTTATTTGTCAAAACAATTATTAATTTAAGAAAATTTTAGTAAATTATTTAATAATAGCACTAATAATACGAAACTTTTATTTATTTTTATTACATTTTATTTTGTTTTTTATGTTTGGAATTATTATTTATTATTAGAATCACTTATTAATCATTTATTGTTTTTTGTTGTTCCAAATCAGACAAGTGGTGACCCGAAGTATTTTGGAGACACTTAATGATGTCGATCCCAATGATATTCACAGAGTTATGGCTGTTATTTCGAGGTTAGCCTCTGATAGCGGTATGTAAACTATTCGCACAATTCTTTAAACGATCGCTAATTTATATTCACTTATTTTTCTTTATTTTATTTTTACGTTTGAATTGTATTTTATTTTTTTGTTTTTTAATTTTTAACGAAAACTATGTTTGAATAGATTAGACATAATTATCATTAATTATTTTAACTTTTGTTGTCAGAGCCCAGCATTAGAGCAGAACTCGTCGAACAAATACCTCAAATTGGAGTCCATTTATCGCAAACAAATATTCTTCCGAATGTAGTGCCTAACAGTCTTTTACCCATTTTGGAGCAGTTTTTAACCGACACAAACAGTCAAGTAATTGAATTTAACACTATTTTTGCTTTTTATTCAATGAGTTTTTGTTTGTTTAGGTCAGAAAAATGACACAAAACGCTTTCGTCCTATTATTGGAACATAGATTAGTACAAAATAGTGAGTTCTTTCACACAATCTTTCATTTTAAACGATTAAATGATTTTCTTTTTTGTTTTAAAGACTTTTTGTCGGATCGGATTTGTCCGCTTTTGATCCAATTAACAGATTTCTCTAATTTGGATGACTATCGTATGGAAGCGGTCGGCGTAAGTCTAAACTGATTTCTCAATTGTGTTTAATTTATTAGGAAAACAAAAACAAATAGGCGTTTACTGAATGACCCGTATATTCAATATATTGCAAAACCCTTTTTTGTATTAATTATTCGTCAAAATCAGTGATCAGATGTTATATTTTGAACGTCAAAAGCGTTAAATTGTTTTTCTGTTAAATTTGTTTTAGTTTTGAAACAATTAATATTTAATTTAGAAAAAATAAATTGTGTTTTGACTCAAATCAGATCAGCACAAGTGATAAGTAGTCTATTTTTCGCTCAAACAAATCGAGGGATGCATTAACTAAGTATATGTTCGGCTTCTGACTGGTTGTGTAGTGCTCTGTCTGTTCTCTAATTAATCTTAAGATTTCTTGTGATGAATGTTTCGGGTGTTTGGCTCCCATGACTCGATTTTCCCTGAAAGACATGGGTAGTGAGATGTGAGCGCATAACCATCATCTCACTACCTTGTCTTTGACGCGATGTCGAGCCCGACCCACACCAGACACCAATCTATATATCAGTCAATAATTTAATTCGATTATTGAAAAATTTATACTTTTTTTCGTATAAATTTAGGAAAAGTTAATTCATTTAAATCTGAATTTCGTTTATTTATTCTGTTTTTTCTTTTATTTCGTTTTCTTCTACTCTTTATTCACGATTTGTCACATGATTTTTGATGTGATGTGTAATCTATTATTAGTACTTTTGGACGATTTCTCCTTCAGTTTATTGCGAACTCTACACATCTCTTAATTATATGACTCTTTTGAAAGTTTTATTCATTTTGTGTGTAAATACAGTTTGAGAGTTGTTTTGATTTTGTTTGGTTTGGTTTGTTGTTATTTTATTGAATTTGAGCTCCGAATGAGCGCCAAATCGATAGCATAGCTTTTCATTGTTTTATCATTTGTTCGGTTCCTAATTAATGCTGTTTTGGTCTAAATTGATTGACCTTTTGGTGCAGTGGCGCAGACATCAAAGAGGCTGATGAAATGTAAACCATTGCCATATCACAGCCACCTTTGATGATCTCTGCCAATGCTGTCGACAGCAGACTCTCTGTGCGGTACACGAGACAAGAGATCGCGACTCAATATATTTATTAAAATGTGTTACGATTTGTGGTACTTATGTCGTGCGAGTTGGCAGTGATCTGTTGTTTGAGAATCATATCACAGCCTACTTGACACGACTTAAGCCACAACCAAATCATCTCAAACTAAATCCTTTTAATTCGTCTAAATTTAAATTTAATTTCTGTTTATCGTATTTGAGACCAGTTTTGATGCCATCTTTACTTTGAATTCAATGTACTCTTCATAATATTTGACAGCATATGTGATAACTTGTGGTTGACTCGACTCACGAAGTGGTTGTGATGTGTCGTCTAATTGCTTAAGTCGTATCACAGCCAGCTTTGATGAGTTCAGTTGTTCCACACATTCCACACTTTACAGGATTGCATTCCATTCACTTTTTTATTGAAATTTTTACATTTCTCAGCAAAACTCGATTTTCTCTTAAATCGATTCTCATTAAATCAAAAATCAAACCTTTCATTCATTAATATTAAATGAGTACTAATCCTGTCTTTTAAAATCTTATCCATTCCTCTAAAACATGTTTTTTTGAAAACTAATGATTTGATTTCCAATATTTTTGTGAGACATATATCCACCCATCAAAGAGCTAGTGATGTGTTGTCTCAAGAAATGTTGTGTTCATATCACAGCCGCTTTGATCGGTGGAAATACTGTAATTTTTTGTTTTTAATAATTTTCTTTAATTTTTTGATTATTTATCACTGATTTATCATCCAATCACTGATTACTCGGTTCCGACCAATTTATCACTGAATCCTATGAATACTAAAGGGATGAAACATCTCTTAATTCTTAGTTCCTCAATGTTTTCGTTTTTTTCCTCAAAAGTTCTCAAATCATTCTAAAGATATATTGAATTTCAAAAATATTATGACATTTCATTCGTTTGCATCTTATCTCTAACTTTGAGTTTTACTCAAAATTGAAAATTTATCGATAATATGCTAATAGTTTTTCAATAAAAAAAATTATCTTAAAGTTTGTAAATAAAATATATAAATCCATTTAAAAAGAAGCGACAATTCCAGTGATAATTCACCCAAAGATTAAAAATTTAAATATTTTTTTGAAAAACATTTAATAATTGATGACCCCTTTTGACAGATGATGAGCAAAATTGTCCGCTTTTTGGGTAGAAATTTAACAGAGAAGTTATTACTCCAGACGTTTATCAGACTCTGTGCTGATGTAAGCTTTCACGTAAGGCGTGTCTGTGCCGCCAATTTTGGTGAATTCTGTTCAGTTGTTGGACAACAATTGACTGAAACTGTTTTGGTATTTACTTCTGTATTTGAAACTTCTATTTATTAATTATGAATTTTATCGAAAAGTTGCCGAAATTTCAACATTTGTGTCAGGACAGTATATGGGGCGTAAGGAAGTGTTGCGCCGATGTTTTTGTTCCGGTGGCCATAACTGTGTCCAATAAATTAAGAAAAGAAGTTTTGTCTCCACTTTTTGTAAATCTTCTGAACGATCAGTCGCGTTGGGTATGTCTTCAACTTCTTGTTTGAGTGCTATTAATTTTTATATTTAAAGGTAAAAAGCGGTGCCTTTCAATCATTGGGACCATTCATATCAACTTTTGCCGACCCGACAAAAACTGGTCTTTACTATTCAGATAATGGAGTTGTAGTTATTGAAGATCAAAACAGTAATGATAGCGGGTGTAGTGCTGGCAGTGAATCGGCCACCACTTCACCCATAGAAATAGATGTCGATGAAGTCGAGGAAATTTTAAGCGACGAATTGCCTCAAACATCGATGTCTTCAAAAGAACAGTCAAAGAATGAAACCAATGAATTCAGTCAATTTCAGTTCTGGAGAGTTCCTATTCCTGATATAGATTTGGACTTTGATTTGGATTTAGTTTCTTCTGAAACTTTTGAACAAAATTCAACCCAAACTGGAGAACAAACCATTGAATCAAATACTCTGAATAGCTCTGAATCAAAGAAAGTATTCGGAACCAATTTATGTGACGATCAAAAAGAACATTCACTTAGAATGGGAGGACAGTTCGATCACTTGCAACTAAAAGACAGAGAGTGTGAACAAAGTCACAATAGATTTCAAGATTCCAATACTCGAAAAAATTCTCAAGGAATTTATGAAATGGAAATTCTTCAGCACGGCTTTCAAAGTTGGCCTGGCTATGGTCCTAATTATGACGTCAATTCATCGGAAATAACAATACCTCGCGAAGGAGTAGTCGGACCTTTATTTGAATATTTGAACGATAAATCTGAGTCGAGTGACCTCATGTCATACACATTTGGGGAGTCTTTGCCGATGGGATCCGGTTATATGTTTCCATACCGAAGAGCACCGCCTTCTCAAGATATAATTCCTAACGATCTGTTAGAGCATTACCTGTCAATGACTAATCCTATTAATTATCAAACAATTGATCCCGATTTATGCCATCACTGCGCTTATAGTCTGCCAGCAGTGGCCCTAACTTTGGGCCGACAGAACTGGTCGTGTTTGAGGGAAACGTATGAGATTTTGGCCGCTGAAATGCAATGGAAAGTTCGTTGGACTCTCGCCTCTTCTTTACATCAAATGTCACATATCTTGGGCTCTGATTTAACGACAAGAGATCTTTTGCCGATTTTCTTGAGTTTTATGAAAGATTTGGATGAAGTTCGTTTTGGAATTCTACAAAATTTAGCCGCTTTTCTAAGATTATTACTCAGACCTCAACAACAGGGAATACTTCCAAAGATATCAGAGTTTTTGAAAATGGATAACAATAAGAACTGGCGATTCCGACACACTCTGGCCCTTCAAATTATAGAATTGTCTGACATTTACACCAGTTCTGAGATAAGGGAATACTTACTTCCAATCGCTATAGTTTTGCTCAATGATAAGGGTATGCATTTTCATAGTTTACGCTATGATTTCCTCAACTAATTTATTGTTTATTTTATATTATCTTTAAATAGTATCTGAGGTCAGATTAGTGACGGTTCGACTTTTAGCTATTCTCATGAAACACATATTCAAAACTCATGTTTTCAATTCGTCCACTAATTTGGATAACAAATTGGAAATCATTGAAGACCTCAACTCAAGAATTGCAGAATCAAATAAATGGATCCAAAGACAGACTTATGTTTTGATTTGCGAACAATTAGTGGGAAACCACTCGTTATCTATTGATTTGTTTATCGATAAAATGCTCGAACATTTGCTCAATTTGTCTGGAGATAAAGTACCAAATATTAGACTAGTTTTGGCGCGAACCATAACACACACTCTGTGGCCAATCGGTTAGTGTTGTGCCAAATCTGTCAACAGATATACCTTTACTTTGAGACCTGATTTTAACTCTTCTTTTCTTTTTTTTTCTTTGCATTTTAGCTCAATTTAGATCTCATCTGAGAGTTCAACAAACTCTGGAAGACCTACAATCAGATAAGGATAAAGATGTTAAGAATCAGGCGCTGGCCGTCTCTTTAGACAAACCGATTGAATTCACAAATTCGGTAAATCAGTTGTTGTATTCATAATTTGATTTTTAATTTGGTTTTTAATCAATTTTTAGGACAAATAATAACAAAATGACAATTAAAGCAGTGATTACTAGTCGAAGAACTGGTGATACGCTCTAAACATTGATTGGATGCCATAAAATAACACTTATTTTAATAATTAATTTTAAGCATTGAATATAACTTTAAATCGATTTTATAATTATTTATCTAAAGTTAAGTTTGTTTTTCAAATAATTATTTGTGAATCGAGTTTTTAAAATCATTCCTTAGATATTGTTTTTAGTTTTTTATTCAAAAATCAAACTGTGATATAAATCATGGATCGATTAAATCTATTTACAGTCAATAGACGACAGATCTCAACAATTTTATCAGAAATATTTCCCAGACTTGAGTCCTGGAAAAGGGTTTTTAGTACTGATATTTTTTAGACTTTTGTTTAAATTTGGTTTTAGTTTTCGAACTTAAGGTCAGAAAATTAATTGGTTTATGTGTTGAATATTAGTGTCGTTATTGACAGTATTTATATTGGAAATGGTCTGTGATATTGAGCACAAGTCATTCTGTTTGTGCCCATAATTTCATTCAAGTTTTTTGTTTTGTTTTCTTTTGTTTTATGTAAAAACATTTTAGAATAAAACCTTTTTTTCCTTTAGTTTTAATTATTTGATTGAATACTAATTTATGATTTTGTCTAATATTAAGCAAAACAAGAGCTCAACAAAACATTTATGAAATCAATTTTTATATGAAATTGTTTTTTCATAAATTAATTGAATTTTTGATGTCTTTTTGAATTTTATTAGAATTTGTAAAATCAATTAAAAGGGATTTCAATTGTTTTTGTCTGACGTTTCAATTGCTTTCAATTTATATTCATCTTTGAGTTGAGTGGCCATCGCTTTTATCCCATCAAAAGTTTCCTCTCCGGTGGGGACAATGAAACGGGAGGGCAGAACAAAACCATACGTTCCCGTATCTCTCAGTTCGAAAGTATAGCTATATTTGATGTCCGCCACTCCGTGGGCCCAATCTATTCAACAAATTATTTACATTATATTTGTTTTTCAAATGATTTTAATCAAAATTGAAAACTTTTTTGGAAATGGATTTAAAAATCTTACCGTCGGCCCCACCCGCCGCTGCGTATAAAATCCTGGTACTGGTGCCCACTTTGTAATCTGTGCCATATCTTTGTTTAAGCGCTTGGGCTGCCTTTTGACCCATTGTTAATAAATCGTTGTACTGTTTTGGCAATTCTGATGTCCAGCCCCTTAAAACACAGAATAACATTTTAGTTTTTCAATAAAGTCAAGTAATACTGATAGACTGACCATGGTGTTAAAATGAACTGTGAATATGAGTGCATTGCGATATACATCTATTTTCAAAAGTCATTGAAATGGAATCACTTTTAGTGAGTTTTGGCACAACTTATGAGCCAATGATTAATACCTTAATGTTTTCCTTTTTTGATAAAATGTATTCAGAGATAGCCTTTGTCTCGGGTTCGGAAAAAGGGTGAGTTCCATGATATGTTTCTGAACAAGGATATGAACTGCTACCAGTACTGCCCCAATGGTGAGCGTAGTTTCTAATCAAATTTATTAAATTTTTTTAAATGCGATAACTTTTCCAATACCTGTTTGGGTCGACTCCTCGACAAAAAAACCTATAATTTGAAAAAAAAGTTTTTATCGTCAAATCATATCTTTAATGAGTTTTACCCCCAAAACGATGGGTTATGTGATCGAGTCTTTCTCCACATTCTGTCGTGAGTTCGAGAGTCTATATTTCAATAATAGATTCAATGAATGACTGATTTATTTCTAATGAAATTCGTTTACATTCATAACCGTCGGGATTAGCGCTCGCGAGGATATAAAAGTCAAATACATTCAACAAATCTTTTACTTCATTATCATTGGAAGTGATTAACTGATAAAATAATTAGAGAAATGATTTAAATCTGAAATCAAACCTTATTAGCGATATAGAGAGCAGTGGACGGAGCGATCCATTCTCTGGCGTGAATTCCTGAACAATAAATCAAATTATAGAAAATACAAAGAAATGAATGGATAGAAACCGGCGTCGATCCAAATGATAGGCTTTTGATCTTTGCTTTTGTTTCCGATTTTCATTAACTTAAGCGGTCGGTTCTCTGTTGAAGTGCCGATTGTCTCAACAGCGCTCAGATCTCTATTAATGCTCTGCAAGTCATCCAAATATTGATAGATCTGTTTATAAACAAACGATTAATTTTGTGAGAAATATATGGAATATATTTCTATTGGAAGACCTCAGACAGTGGGTGGAAGGCATCGAAGAATGCGCTCGAGTTTTGAGACCAAGACTTTGTTCGGTATATGAGTTGATCCTCATTGGTTTTCCTCTCCTGTTCTACTAAACTATGAAATTTGTACGAAAAAAGTGTAAAATTAAAGAAATGTTATCAAAGTCTTACTCTCCGACGTCTTTAATGAGAATTTTGTTTTTGATATTTTGTTGCGAAAGTTTTTGGCGGATATTTTTATAGATATCTGGAGATACCATTAAATCAACGCTAGTATTGACGTTCTTCGGTGGAGTCCAGAAATCAATCTTTTTCTGCGGTGAGAAGAGAGAGGTGTCGATCGACAAATCATTGAGATATTGGAGTTGAGTCATACTATAAGGCGTTAGTCTTAACACTTTATAGCCGTTATATTTCTTTTCAATGCTTTCCTCCACTGAAGATAAACACAAAAACGACGGAAGAAATACAAAAAAGAAAAGACTGATTGCGTTCAACAAAAGACTCATATTTTTGGTTAAAGTCAGCAAAAACTGCAAAGAATTGGTCGCAAAACAAACGTTAGATTTTGACCAAATCGACAAAAATTACTTTTTATATCTGACTCTAATAACTGACACATTATTCAGGATATGTTACGGATCGCAAAATCAATTAATTTTATTATATTCTGTGCGAATACCAGAGCGTATAATAAACCGAAGAATATATTCTGTTAAGTCATTTCACCATTTTTTCCGTTTTGGAGACCTATTGTTCGCCTTATTCTGTGTTATGTCTCGACTTCTCTTTGTTTTTCTCGATTTTTTCAAATAATTATTCAAATAAAATTTGAGTTCAAATTATCGATTCATGTATTCCGTCGGTGTTCTCAAGGAATGATTCAAATCCTCATTTCCTGAGAATTTCCTAATTTTTTATTCAAAATTTTTATTATTCGAAGCAAAACATTAAATATATTTATAATAAATTGATTTAAATATTGTTATTTATAAAAGAAACAATTATCCATGCTAGTTTTTATTTCATATTTATAATATGAAACATTTTAACAAAACTTCTTATAAAAGAAAAGGATTTTAATAAAACTAATGTCGGCTTAAATAAAGCGATAACTCAAGGATTTGATGAGAAAATGCTTTAATGTTTACTCAGATAACAATATTTACAAATTGTTTCGAACAGAAGAATGAACTGAAATCTAAAATGAATTTAATTGCGATTATAATTGTGTGAGTCTTATATCAGTCTTATATACAAATATTAAAACATAATTATCTAAAATCTGTTTGTTTTGTTTAATTCTGAAAAAAATGTCAGACTTTTTAAGTGTTTTATTGATAGAATTTTTTGCAAAAAAAAACTGAAAATTCCGAACTCTTATAAGAAGTGTCATAGATGAGATAATTGTTGCTGAGAAGGAACTCAAACAATGTAATAATACTCTCCGGTGACAAAGGAATTCAGTTTCTAAATAAAGCTATTTTATCGAGTTTAGCCAAGTTCACCAAGTGCACTTTAAATTATATCATTCTTTAAGCCTAATAATCAAATATTTTAATCTGAATATTGCGTTACGTTTTTATATTTATATTTTTGTTTAAATATAAGTGGAATTAAATTTCAAAATATTATAATACTATCAAAAAAAAGCAAAATTATTTGATTTCGATAAGTTTTTTACTGACAACTGTTTACTGTTTGTGAGGAAATGTTTAATGAAAACAATTGAATTCAATTCAATTAATTTTTTTATGGCTTAAATCGTTTTACGGTTATCACTGGTTCTTCAGCGAACAGTTCTTATCTTCAAATCTAAAAAATGCCACATTTTTTGCTCAGATTATCAGTTAATGGGTTTCAAGTTCATCACTTCAGCACTTCAACACTTTAGCAACACTTTATTCAATTGAATATAAATTTATTATTTCGACAAAAACTGTTTCTTTTAATTGGAGTTTAAGTGAATTGAAATAATCGATTCAATAATTTATCGAAATTTCACTTATTTTTGTGATTTCCATCGATTTTCTGACGACTTTTTTATTTATTTATTTAAGGAATTCTTCAAAAAATAAATTTTATATTAAACTTAAAATTTGTTTAAAAACAGAATATTCTAAACATTATTATTTGAGTATATTTTAGATATATTTACTTGATCAAATTGATCAAATTGACAGTTTTAAGACTTCAATAATTTGATTATTTGATGATTTCTATATTAGTCTATAAACATATGATTAATAGAAAACAAAAACAAAATGAATTGAAAAATATTAAACAGATATGAGACTAAGATTTGCATATTTTAATGGATAGTATTATAACTAATATTTTTTTGTTGATTTAATTTAAAATTAATCGGGAATTAAGAATAAAAATAAATTATCAAAAAATATAAATAAGTATTTCTTTGAATTGGTTTCAATTAATTGACAATCAATTAATACTCGATTTCTTAATTATAAGATAATAACCTATTTTTTTATCAGATGTCATATGTCTGCCAAATGGAAAATAATTAGTAATTGAATGATCTGTTGATTCGTTTTCTAAACTAAAAGCGATTCTCTAATAGAGATCAGATCCTTGAAAATCATTGAAAATCCGTCGATATTTAAATCGTTTCTTTATTTATAATACTTTAGTTTTAAGTTTAATTTAAGTTCAGTTTTGTTCGTCTATTAAACACTAATTTGCAAAGAATTAGAGAAACAAATGATAATATATTTTGTATTAAGATTTCGGTTAATGTCTTAAATTTGAAAATATATCAAAAGATTAGAAAACATAGTTTTTAATAAGACGTCGAAAGAAAAAACATTAACCGACTCTCGAGTACTCTATTTATCAGTCAATTCAATCACTCAAATCTCTCAATTGAAGCGACGTTTCAGAAGAGTCTTAGTATTATAGCAGAGAATATAACGTAATGTAATTCCAATATAACTAACAAATAATATCTGTTTAACTAAAAAGTGTTTTAACGCCAAAGTATTTATTTTTATTAAAAATGAATTCAACGTTTCATTTGACTATTTTTCTATAATTTATCAGAAATAATAGTTTCCAAAAAAGTAAGTATTTCTCAATTTTTTTATCACTAATTAGAGTCTTATAAGAACTTATGATGTACTAGGATCTCAATCTTGAAAAATGGAAAATACCCTGGTTTAAATTATAATTTTTATTGCTTAATAGGTTAGTTCATTGTTTAAATTCAGTTTAATTCGAATTCAATGAATGGGAAAATAGGAAGCAATCGATTCATTCATTTCAAAGATTTTAAAGTTTTTTATTTGAATGAAAAGCACTCAAAGAATAGTGAATCCAAAGTATCGTTAAATTATTTTATCTAAAATGAATAAACTCTTACCTTAACTCATAAATTCGTCAATTTTTTTGCACAAAAACTAATTGATTTGTGAAAATTGTGAGTTTTTTATAGTATAATCAATGTTTAATAATTATTAGTTAATTATCAATAAATTGAGAGATATTTTAGTTATATCTGTTTGTAATACTCTATCGATAGGTTTAATATAATTTGGGTTTTTTGTTAATTTAAGCAAAAATGAAATCAATCGATGAAAATGACATAAATCTCAACTCCACTGCCAATAAGAGTAGAAAAAAGTCGGAAAATTGTACAGAAAGTGCTGTTCCCGAAACAAAAGAAGAAAATTTTTCCAAAAATTGTACAAAAGTTACAATAAATAGTTCTTCAGATGAATCCGATGTCGACCAAACACCAGTTCCGCCACCCGATGGTAAGTTAAAGCCCTCCACAAAAATAGACATCATTTAAATGATTTGATCGCTTTTATGTTAAACTTAAGAGAAAAATATGATTTGTATTTAAGGCGGTTTTGGTTGGATAGTAGTGTTGGCCTCATTCATGTGTAATGTTATAGTCGATGGTATTATTTTTTCATTTGGAATATTACTGTTAGAGATATCCGAAGAATTTAAAGAAACCAAAGCGAGAACGGCATGGATTGGATCACTTCAGGCCGGGTTTTACCTAATCATTGGTCCAATAGTCAGTGCCTTAGCAAATGTGTTCGGGTGTCGTAAAACAACACTATTTGGTAGTGTTTTAGCCGCCGCCGGTTTTATACTCTCATATTTCGCTCAAAATGTAGAAACACTTTATATCACTTTTGGACTCTTAGGGGGTATTAATAGCCATTCATTTAAATAAAATGTACTTAATTTCAATTAACCTTAGGTTTGGGTTTCGGTTTTATATTTTTGCCGGCGATAGTTATGGTTGGCTTCTATTTTGATAAACGGCGGGCATTCGCTACTGGAGTAGCAGTTTGTGGTTCAGGTAGTTTTTACTACAAATATTCAAATTTTCCATTTAGTTATTGAAAGACATTCATTTCAAAGCTCTTAAAATAGTATTTATTCAATGCAGGCATCGGTGCCTTTATGTTGGCTCCGGTCACTCAATTTCTGGTCGAACAGTTTGGTTGGAGAGGATGTGTACTAATATTAGCCGGAATTACATTGAATTGCGCTGTTTTTGGGTCACTCTTCAGACCAGTTGAGGAATTAAGGCATACTCAGTCACAAAAGCCTTTACTCATAAGAATAAAAGAGGCCAGGGATGCTCTTTGGAATGAATCAGATGATGAGACAGACGAGGTGTCGCCCACTGCCAGTCAGAACAGCGCTCCCCCTCCCTATTCAGAAATAGTTAGCATTGAAAAAGAGACGGCGAAGACATTATTAAATCCATCGAAATATTTGGAACCACCGAATGATATTCAAAGTCGTCGTCGGACTAAAAGTTATGACGGATCCCGACTTTATTTTAGAGAAGATATGCTTTACTCGGCTATGAGTCTGATTATACTCAGGAATAGATCTGCGACAACAAGAAGTCAAACGTTGGACAGGAGTACAAAATTGAGTTCAATTAAATCAGTGAATGAGTCCAAAGAGAAGTCATCGCGAGAATTATCGCAATCAAAAGCAACCATTAGTTCTGTGCGAACAACAAATGACTCAAAAGTCTGTTTTCCGTCTTTGACTGAAATGTTTGATTTGCATTTACTTTTGAGTCCATCATTTCTTTTACTTTCTTTGAGTGGATTTCTTTGTTTGAGTGGTTTTTTCATACCCTTCATGTATATCGCAGATCGAGCTAAACTTTTGGGTAGGCGTCCAATCATTTCCCAGACAAATACCAAACTATTTATAAATATATTGATATTTGATTGTAATTATCTAATCATTGGTTTTTTTGATTGAAAAGGCTGTACACCAGAAAAAAGCGCTTTTTTGCTGTCAGTCATTGGGATAACTAATACTATCGGTCGTGTGTTTTGTGGATGGATTTCCGATAGACCACAAGTGAATGCCTTATTGATCAATAATGTGGCGCTTACTGTCGGAGGAGTTGTGACAATCCTTATGCCCATCATTTGTTACACTTACATATCTCTTATCGCTTACGGCGCGGTCTTCGGCTTCTCTATTGGTATGCAATCAATCAAATTATTTCAAGACTTCCGTAAAACTAATTTCTGATTAAATCATTTCCATCGATAGCCTGTTTCGCAGCCCTTCGATCTGTAATAACTGTTGAACTCTTGGGTTTAGAACGACTTACCAGTGCTTTTGGTCTACTATTACTTTTTCAAGGAATAGCTGTTACTATCGGTTCCCCAATCGCTGGTATATCACAAATATTACAAAACTTTTGATAAAATGTTATTTACTAATACTTTCCGATGTATTCATTCAAAGGCTGGTTCTTCGACATAACCGGCTCTTATGACTATTCATTTTACTTATCGGGCTCTGCCATCGCTCTGTCGGGAATAATGTGTTTCCCGTTGCCTGCAATCTCAAAGTGGGAGAGAGGAAAACCCGGTTTCGGTGTAATTAATTAGGTTTTATTTAATTTAATATTCAATTGATTTTTAATTACACTTTTTTTTTGACAAAAACCACAAATTTTTATAAATCATTTTTAGATCACATTTTATATTCATTTAATTGTCTTTTGTTTTACTAATCACTAGTTTTCAATCTTTTTTATATACAATAAAATAATTTTTTTGTTGAATTAATATAATTTGAAATTAAACTCATTTTTCAACTCTTTCTATGTTTTACTTATTTATGAAA
>JAQIXI010001250.1:0-14726 GCA_034700165.1 Galumnidae sp. Gr-Ori-00277 | reverse complement strand
CCCTCTCCCTCCCTCCTCTCTCTCTCTCTCTCTCTCTCCCTCCCAAAATGTCTGAATTTGACATATTTTAAAAGCATAGTAAGAGTTGGTAACCCCTAAGAGTAAGTGCTCTTAAGAAAAAGACAGAATATACTTAGTAGTAATATATTGAAAGTTTGCATATTTTTTATTAAAACATTTTGTTATGAAATTCTTTGCAAAGACTGAAATTATTCGGAAAAAATTACTTATTTTTCTATTAAGTGTTGTTAATCGCATTCATATATTAAAATTATAAGAAAAATTTGAAGAACTTTTTTCCTTATGAGAAATATTCTCAGAGATAATGAAAATTTAAAAAAATTAATTAGAGAAAAGTGCATACATTGAAACATCGAGTATTCATATATTTGAGTCATTGAATAATTTAGAAATTCTTTAATTAAATTAAAATCGAAATCATTATATGATATTGACTTAAAAATTAATAATATTTTTACAAAGAAAATATTAAGCAATAATTGAGCAAGTATGAGATAGTAGCATGATCAAAGTACTCTTTTGTGTGAATTATTATTAATAATATGAAATATTTTCTTAAACAAGAATTTGTCGGCTCTCGTATGCTATTTATCAGACAATCAGACGAACCATTGAATTATTGACGTTTTTTTGCAGTTCATACACACACACAGACACATACACACACTCACACATATAACACATACCACATAATATTAAAACTTTTATTTTATCGATTTTTTATGCTGTGCTCTAACTATAACATACTTAGTCTTATTTCAGTTCTATTTGCGCCGCATTTCTCGGTGGTTCTCATTTTTCTGATCAATAAATTCACAATTAAGAGGAACCTGAATATGAAATGAGTGGTAAAGAGTCTGTGCCTCTCACATACAAACCAATAATAATGATATACACTTAAAAAATATATAATTTAATTTATTTTTGTCTTCATTTAGTGAGGAATAGTATGCCTTACAGTTGTCTACTGTTTTGATGTTAATCTATTTAAAACAGTGAATAGAGTTGTTTTTTAAGGTTCATTTGGAAGTCTAATAATTAATTGTTCGATATTTCAATACATGAATGTAAAGTAGTTTAGGAACCCATTCCTCCGGAATAGGAATTACAATAAAACAAAATCTAATTATTTTAACTTTTTTTTATAGAATTGCATTTCAGACGTCTTTTATTCAATATTAGTATAAAATGAATGAATGATTTTATTAATTCAAATCATTTCTATCTTATAATAAAGTGAAAGAAAATCAAATTTTTCAGTTCAACCATTTATTTCTGTCGTATTTGAAGGCAAACATAAATTACTCTTCATTTGTATTTTTAATTTCGAAGAATAAGTGAAACGAATCGCTCTTTTCTATGCTTTAAATTTTATCTCTGAATATATTTTACATTTTATTATACATTTATTTCGATTACGACTCTATTCCCCAATAGTTTATTCATTGATAATAATTTAGGACTTATTTTTCTTTTAAGCCTTTTCCAAACTATACTTGTTTAGTAGTTTCACAATTATTATTATTATTGCCAAGGATGTTCAAATCTAAATTTGAAGTTACAGGGGTTAAAGAGCATCAAGATTATATGACATTCATTTGCATTGAGAAAACATTTAAATGCTTTTTTTTGTAATAAATCTTAGTTTGCATTAAATTAAGTGAAAAAAATTAAATAAAAAAACATTAAAAATCATTATAAGAGAGTAAACAACACTATTATCTCAATAGTATTACTCCCTATAGCTTAAAGTCCAGAATTGAGCATGTATGACTACTACCATTACTGTCTTGAAAATTTAAGTAATTTTCTGTGCGATGGCATAACATATTATTGTAATAAATTGAAAAAATTGACATCTAGTTCTATTTATTTGGAGCCAAGAATTCTACGATCAATAATATGTTTAATGATCTCTATTTTCAAATGTTAGAGACCTTTATATTGCATTTATCTCTTTATATATTATGTAAAAACGAGTAAATCATGAAAATAAATGGTTGTCTGAGTCTCCAAAATCTAATACCCAATACTTTTCTTTGATTATATGATAATTATATCTATTTGAGTGAGTGAGTGAGTGAGCGAGGAGAGAGAGAGAGAGAGAGAGAGAGAGAGAGAGAGAGAGAGAGAGAGAGAGAGAGAGAGAGAATTCAATTTTAATTACGAAAAGTTAGGTTATGAGTGAAAGACGAATGAAAAAAGAAATATAAGTTTATTAAGAATAAGTTGGGCTATTTATAAACCACTTTAGGATATTTTTAGCATACATTTAGTTAATTTCATTTTGATTTTTTATGTAATATTTATTAATTATGAGTATTAGAAATGAAAAGAAATTGTATAACAAATATATTATTGTATTATTGATATGAAAATAGACTTTTCTCACATCGAAAGTAAATTCTCATTCTTTTAACAAAAAAAAGGGATGAAAATGGAAAGAAACTGAAATTATCTTTGAATTAGTGTTTATTCTGTATTTGCAGTTATGCTCAAAATATAAAGAGACTGCGATTTTCTTATTGAAAGATTACTTTTGCTTATATTCAGTTAAGAATTGATCGATGAGACGCTCAAAAACTCAGTTATTATTAAAAAAGTAAAATACAGTAAATGTATTTTTGCAAAGAATTTCTTGAATTTAATCTCTGAGGAGTGAGTTTTAAAAAGAAAAATCTGTTTTCAAAGACACAGTTATAGTGGAATATATTCAGAAAAATCTATTTTTTTACTTAAAAAAAGTCTGTGAATACAAATATTCGCTTTCATTTAAAATAACTTTAAAATACTTCGATAAACCAAAAAATTCTTAATTTTGGTTTTATATATATCTTGAAATTTAGGTTATATCCAGGGATAAGATCTTAACAATCTTTTCTGTTATATAGTCATTGAGGCATTTCTTTAAATAATTAACTTTAAAGTTTTCTAAATGAATGAACAAGATCATTTAAAAAGAGAATGTATTCTAAAAAAATGATAAATCATTTATGAGATAACAATTTATGTAAACAATGGTTTAGTCTGCAAAAAAAGGATGTTCTAAAATGCTCAAGGCATTAGCTTTAAATTATCAAGATATTTTTATCATAAACAAAAATCTTGAATTATCGTAAAGATGTGTCAGTTCACAAGTGAATTAGTCTCATAGAATCTCTGGAGGGCTGACTAAGTATTACCTTTTGAGAGTTGTATAGTTTTGTAGAGTCTGTAGAGAACTGTACCTTAAAATAACTGATTGAAAGTGAAAATTCGATCGGATTCTATGGATAGCACAGACTCTCTTTGTTTCCAATGTCTTCACTATTGACTCATATGTTCTTTGAACTGAAGCCCATTTTTTTGTTAAAATTGAATAAATGCTTTCATTTATTTTAAAGACTGAGTAAAAATGATCACAACATAAAAGTAGTTCTAAACGGTGTAAAAATAGCTTCGACTCAGCACTAGAAATGTGGAGATGAGTTGAGACGATAACACTTATAAAATTAATGTCAATGCAATCCATAAAAATGAGTGAATTCTCAGAAGAATCCAATAAATCAGAACCAATACACTCTTGTTATACATTCTTCACAATTAATAATAAATGTATTGTTGTTTCAGGGCTTGTCTTTCAGTTAAGAATTAGCTCTGAAAGTAAAATCCAAAGCATTTTATAAATTTTTGATTTTAGATTTATGTTACACTCCTTTTTAGTAGAATTTGAAACAAATTTTAATTTATATTAAAAATATATTCTTTTCTTGAAATTATATTTTCGAAAACAATTCTCTAATTTTCTATTAATTAATTATTTTATAATTAGAAGTAAAACTTTCATTCATTTTATTTACAAAACTTTTAAATATTTGTGTTAATTATATTCAATGCAACTGTGAATAGAATGTAAGGAAATCTCATTTGAAAAGCAATTTGTGGTAAATTTTAGCGTTTCTAAGACGGGATAAATCGATAAAATCTTTGGTGCAAATAATCAAATTTATTCGAATGTATTTTCCAACAAATCAATGATATTTTCACTGCTTATCGTCTTTTTGGCTGAATCTGTCATAAAATTTATGTCCCAATCATTTAAATTAATATTCAAATAATGAGAAAATTGCAAAACTCTGTGTTATATGAAAATTCGATTTTATATTTTCAGCTTTAACATGGTCATTTCAAATTAGTTGTTTTTTTTGTGCAAAGATATAGTAGTATTTAGAAAATGAAAATACCACCAGATAGATTTATCTTTAATCAGGAATCATGTTAACTTGCCAAATAATCAAGTTATCTTGCATATTATATTGGATATAAATAATAAATAGTTAGAGTTTAAACGCGATTCGACGGTATATTCAAATTGTGGGATCGATTTTTATATTATATTCTTTCATTCACTTTTCATATATTCTGTGCGCGTAATATTCAAGAGGAAACTCAGACCTAATTTGTAAAATACAAAGAGTTATATATAATTTACAAAAGGCTTTAAAATTTTAGCTCAAAAATATATATATATTGTTATAAAAAAAATTCATTTATTTGAGTAAATTCTGGTATTCGTGAGACAGAGAACTATCGCTTATAGTATAGTATGGAAGTAAACCATTATTTTATTCAAAAACATTGAAAGTTTGAAATTGCAATTTCTTTGAAATCCCAGTTGTTTTAGAAGGAATGGACAAACAATGGCAAAGATAGGGCAAATCGGTTGCAAACAAGAGTTTAAAATAATGTCTAATTTGGGCCAACTTTGTTGAGAAGACATTTAAAATGCTAATGTCTTGTATTATCCCAAATGTCTGTCTGTTGAAGCAATAAAATATACGAAAAAATGTGTTCGCAAAAAGAGGAATTTGTGGGAGTCTTTCCATTATCAACACTTATTGTATATTTTGAACAAGACTATTTTGACATAGTGTATGTTTGAATGTTTAAGTGGAGTTGAGAGTTCCTTCTTGATCATATTTGAAATTGACTGCTAATATTCAAAGACACTTCAACTAATATTGTGTGCAATCGTTATATGCAGTGCTCTTAAATAACTACAGACATAAAGAACTACACAATCAAAACGATATATAAATTTTTGTTTAGTTTTCTCTGTTAAGTGCCTGACTCTTATTGTATGTATACATATGTGAATAGCAGCGGATTCACCACTTGTTACTTGGATACCGACAGTGCACAGGCAGAGCTCGGCTCTCATCTCTTTCAGCTTAGAATTTCTTGGATCACAATAATAGTGAATATAATTGAGAGCTTCCTATGATTGCAATCTGTTTTGAATGACTGCAATGACTGCCCCCCCAACTATGCTTTCATACCATTTTAATGGTTGATCTGACGATTGAATTATCATTAAAACGTCTAATAATATTGAATTGAAGGAAATAATTACTTTCCGTTATATTCCTTCTCATATATACCCGTTATTAGAATATGTCTATAAATTTTTCAAAATTCAATTTAATTCCGTATAGAATAGTAATCATTTGATTCTTATCTCTACTCATTTCCCGGAGATGTTTGAATAGTAAGAAATATTTCATTAACTTTTAGTTTTATTGAATCGAGTATTTGATTGAAATTTTTATTGTTATTCTATTTCCACTTAAAGAATACTCTCTTCTCTTATCTGATTCCAAGACTTTAAGTATTTTTTGAATTTCAAGAGAATTCTATAGAAAATTCATATTTAAAAGTATGGGAAGAAACCATTCTTTTTGTCGTGTTTTCAAAGAGTTCGTGATTTTCTGACAAAATTCTGGCTCTTATTTCTCTCAAAATTATTGATTAGAAAAATAGTATTTTATTTTATTTTTTCAAATAAAATTTGGAGAATCGTTTTGTTCCTCTTTTTCAAAGTTATTATGTCTTAACAAAATGGGAAGTATTTGAAGCAGAAAACTGTAGTCTTTTTTTCTGTTTGTTTGCAATGAGAAATGCAAACTCAAAAAAATCGATAATAACCGCTACAAAATTTGCAAGAGCATAATATCTGTCAGTCTATTTTAGCATCACATAAGAACTAAGAACATATATTAATAGAAAAGTAGATTTTCTGAAATTTATGCAAATTATTACAATATTTCGGATGAATTCTTTATGAGAGACATAAGGCTATTAAATGTAGGCAAAGGCTTCAGTTATAAATTGCATCGCTTTTGACGGAAAAATCAAAGATATATCGCTTTCCTTATCATAATCATCAAAATGAGAAACTCTAGAGTACTGGTAAAGCACTGTTACTGTTGTTGGAGAGTTGGCACATGATTTGAGTGTTAGTATTGCCAGTATTACGAAAAACTATTTAAGTGCTCTGAAGAATATTCTGTTCAGTGTTTCGCTCATTTCGCTTACGATTGCATTATTACACATTTTTTGATTTTTTGTCTCAAATTTGATGTAAAAAATGTTTTTCTGGCAGAAAATACTTCTACTGAAGGAAAATACGAAACGCATTTCGTTTATTTTTGAGCCCAATATTTGTGTCATATATAAAACTCTGTTAAGTGTGGGAGGGATTAGGATTTAATGTCTGATCCGGTATTCAATACTTGCTTACACTAAAAACGCGTGTTTTTATCTTATCTTTCCTTTTATTTTATAAACCCAATGTAATTTAGAGAAATTATGAACTTGCACTATTTTTAGATTCTATAAAACCACTTTTCCTGAGAAATTCAATTTTCAAGTTTTCTTTGAATTTCATTTCAAATAAAATTATCTGAAAAATCCAATTACGCCTTATCTCTATCTCTTTCCTTATTTTGTCAACAATATTAGCTTGCACATTACAAGCAAGATATTTATTAAATAATAAATTGACAAATTATATAAACATTTTATAAATTTGAGTCAGGAGAATTATTTATCCCCTGACTGTTTACGGGTCATTTCAAACAATCATTTGTTAGGGTATATCAAAAAATGCATTAATAAAAGAATAGAAAAAAATTGTAATTAATATAAAACTTAAGATTTTTTTCCGATTAATGATTGCATGAAATGATTTTTTTTGGGAAAATAGAATCAATATTTCTTTCATTGAATAACTGTATTAATAAATCAATCGATTGGATGGAAGAGTTGTTCATTCATTGAAAGTGAAAATTCTTTCTTTTCTATCCATTAGTGAATCGAAAAGAAGAAAAAAAAGAAAAGAGACGTTAATGAGTGAAGTCGTGTCTGAAGTGTATTCTATTCTAAGCCTTTCTTTGCTGTAATTTAGTCTTTCTATGACTACGCGAGCGTTCAATCGGTCCACTATTGAAGAGGAATAGTGTGAGAATGGAATGGAATGCCTTTCAAATGACCACAATTTGAACACTTTTTTAGATATTTAAGTGGTTTGCAGTCATAAAAATATCGATTTAAAATTTAAACGAGTTAAAATGTACTTGTGCATATTCAAGTTTATTTAATTTGTAAGACCATTTGTTTTATTAGTGAATATAAAGCATGATGATTGCTACTAGCTTAAATTGCTCATTCAATTATAATGCAAATCACCTATATTTTACTGAATCATTGCATTTTGAATAACTTAATTATCACGCATTGAATAAAATGCTGAGATTTATATATATTTTTTTCATGAATAGAGTTAAAATTAAAGACTCGGATCAAATTACTCATTTGAAGATATTCTAAATTTTGTCTAATTTTGTTCTATTTTTAAGTTATCCGACAGAAATATTGTGTAATTTACTGTTATTTTCTATTAAATGAGATCTTTTGGCAAAGAATTAATAATTTTTATTCTGAAAATAACTTTTGAGAGAAAACACATCAAAAAAAATTTTAAGATTAAGTAAAAGGAATAATATATGAATCATAAGCGAAAAGCAAATAAAAATAAGACTAAACCCAATCCTATTTGAAGAGTGTTTTATGTGGTATACGATGGGAGCAAACAAAATATTTTTCCACATTTTCTAAAATTGTAAATTAGCACAAATTTATATTTTTATTCTACAAAATAATTTATTCCAATTTTTCCTCAAAGCCTTAACTTTATAGCCAGTAAGTTAGGGAAAAGTGTGCAAGGATATCTTTTATTTCTCTAATGACTATATTTTATGCATCAAATTATATGCAATTCTTTTTTCGGACATTAATTGAAAATTTTTCCTCATCTCATTCAGTATTTGTGTGAACACCTTTTAAAAATAGCAATGCAAACAGTGCAAAGAATGTACATGTTCACTTTTACGTTCATTACTCTGTACTTTGGATTTGTGGCACAGAATGCTATGAGAACTAATCACAGATAATATTATGCATACGAATAGAAAATGGAAGAACTCCTGAGAGAAAATCAATTTCATAATGGAATTTATTCAATGTTATTACAACCTTATAATAGCCTATAATTTCAGACTTCATATAAACCAAGACATTAGCAAGCTC
Source organism: Galumnidae sp. Gr-Ori-00277 (assembly GCA_034700165.1). Classification (NCBI taxonomy): domain Eukaryota; kingdom Metazoa; phylum Arthropoda; class Arachnida; order Sarcoptiformes; family Galumnidae; species Galumnidae sp. Gr-Ori-00277. The sequence goes on along the minus strand of JAQIXI010001250.1, from coordinate 6,299 downwards.
ACTTTTCATTTGAAATTATCACTTTTAATGATTCAAATCTGAATGTATTTCCTGGCAATCAATATATGAGTTAATCATTTTTATGAAGCATTGCTTTACCTGAAAAATTCAATTATTCTAAAACAATAATAGAAGCAGTGCTATTATTTGCCCTTGGCATTCATTGAGAAATATATATAGAAATATATATATATACAAAACAACACAAATGTCGAGTAAAAATTTCTTAACAAATAATTAGAATGTTTTCAAATATAAAGACCTTTAATTTAATAACAGTTTTATTTAATTTTAGTCAATATATTGATTGAATGAATTCGAGGAAAAACTTCAACAAAAAAAAAAAGAGAAAGAATTCTGTCTTTAAATCCGATTAATACTTAACTAAACGAAAAAATATTGAAAGCATTCAATGAATTTTGATTTATTGATTGACTTTTTCTGAATATATAATGAGAAGTCATCTGTTCTAAAGTTCTTGAAATATAAAAAAAAGGCGAATGAAAAATGTCTGAAATTTTTCGATATATATATTTCAGTGAATATGAATGTAAATCGGATCGATTTTTTTGAATTATACTAAAATATTAAAACATATAGAAATCATGACTTAAATATGACAAAATGATTGTGAGTCGGATCATTTGTCCTCAATGTCCTCCCCTTTCCTCAATACTTGCACTTAAACTTAAGTGAAGACAATTTGAAGGACATTAGAAGCAAAGAAAATGTGATTTTCCACTATTTTTATGTGGATTTAAAAATTCAAATCAATATTTTTAACAAACATTTCTTTAAGAATAAATTTTAGTATAAAAAACTGAAAATCAATTCAATAAATATTGAGTTTTGCAAAAAAAAAAACACCTCAAAGAGTGACCTTTGATTTGATATTTTATAAGTGAACTGAAGTTCTTTTAAATATTTTTCATGTTTTTTGGTATTTGTGTTGTGAAGTAAATGTAAAAAATACCATTTCTTTACCTTTTTTTCCAGAATTATGGGAAGCCATCGCTTTTGATGTGGTTTACGACCAAATTCATGTCTGTCACAGTCTATGATGTCTTTAGTTGAGATGTCGGTTCCAGTCATAGATCGATACACTTCTTGTAAATCATTAGCTCAAGACTTATCACTTTATGTCAAATCAAAATCAAAAGTTTCAGATTTGAATCCTTTTTTTAAAAAATAACATTTCTTTTCAAATGATATTTTAGTCATTAAATCATTATCTTATTATAAATAATTATTATTAATGATTAGCGGCCTCTCTAGTAAGTTGACAATGATCTAGCAAATAATTAGTAGCGTTATTATAATGTTGAATCCCATTAAATGAAGTCTCAATTGTTTGAAACTTTTATCCCATTTTATTGTCGAATGTTTTGAAAATCTATTTTTCAGGTTTTGATGAAAAGTCGATAATAAATAAATTTTGTTTTCAATGAAATGTTTTCTTCTTTTAATCACTAAATTAATGTATTCTTCAAATGAAAAAATCTTCATTTTTTAGTTAATCCGGTGAATTGAGTCAATGTAAATGAACGGAACAACACAATTGACTTCTTAATTCTTCTTAATTAATACTTTTGCTATACTTTTATTGATTTTGTTTTGAATAGAAATTCAAAGTTTTGATAAAAAGACGAATAAAAATCTGTTTTTCTTTTCTTTTGATCGAAAGTTTAAATGAATGAAAACCGAATAGAAAATCAATTAAAACAATTGTTAAGAAAAGCGAGTGTTTTGGGGCCAATGAATGGGAAGTTTTGGTTTTCAGGTGTCTACCAAATGACTCTTTTGCTCATTTGCTTTGAAGGGTTGAGAGGCCTAAACGTATTGTCAGTCTTTGACATATTTATTCTCTACTAAACCGATCTCTTGTGTGGAGCGGTAGGTGCAGTTGAAATGGATGGCGTCAGAGTGGGGTCCCTCCAAGCATTGGAGGTGAAGACAACAGCAGAATATGTTTCGCAGCGTCTCTTTGAATGCTTCGCGAAATTCCCGATTAAAATAAGCATAAATGATCGGGTTCATCGCTGAATTTAAGTAACCAATCCAGAATACTAAGTCGACCACAATCTTGGGAATATTGCACGCCTGGCCGCAAATGGTGCTGGACACGTACCAGATGAAAAATGGTAGCCAACACAATATAAATGCGCCCATTATTATACCCAATGTTTTGGCCGCTTTGTGTTCTCTTTTCATTTTATTTATTGTGCGCTTTGTTGGGGTGGAAGAACCCGACTCCGGGTCATCGCCGTGAGAATTACGGTGGGGCGGCGCCTGAACCTGTCACCAAGCAATCCATTAAAACAATTAATTTCAATGACCTAGTTATCTTCATTTCTTTACTATCAAAATCAAAATCTGTCGCTTAAAATAATAGTCGAACTTAAATTTATTAAATTAATGATAACTGAGTTTACCAAGTTTGCCAAGTTCATTTTTTGATAAAATCTTAATTAGGTTTTCAAACAGGGATGTCCAAAGGTCTCGACTTAAAGGGATGGGGTATTTTTAAAAATTATTATTTACATCTATTTTACTGATTTTTCACTAAATTTCTCCGATTTGTCGCAATTTTTTCTCAATTTTTCCCCTCATTTCGATAGGGGGGAGGAGCTACCAATTCTTTCTCCAAGGGGAGTATTTTGCCGATTGTGCATTTCAAGGAGGGGGTTTTCCAAAGGGGTATTTGGCTATCCCTGTTTTTTAAGAATTCTTATTAATAGATTTGTGGCGAATCTTTTTAAATAGAAAATGGGTTGAAATCAGTCGGGAATTGTTTTTATTGGTTTCGACAAAAAAAAGTACTGAAAAGAAAATTTGCAATTTGTGTGAACAACGATTGTATGACCGAATCAATTGAATGACAAAAATTATACCACAATTGAGTCAACTATTCAATAGTCAAGTGTTGTCATAATAGTCATCTCAAATGTCTTCCGACAATTACTCGTATTATTTTCAATCAATTTTCTCATTCCTACTCTTTTGGTTGACTTAAATGACAATAAATTCCTATTTTTTTCACATTTTCTATCCTATACTCATATAATTGTAATAATAATAACAATAATAATAATAATAATATTAGAAAATGTTTTTATTATACATTAATATAATTTTATCGTTAATTGAATTACTGTTAATTACTGGTATCGATTGAACTGACTTTAAAAAGAATTTAGTTTTGTTGCCATTCATTAGTAATCAGCAAAAAGAAGAAGAAAATAAACATTAGTTTCGAAATAAATAAATGCAATTTATATAATAAACCTCTAAAATAGGAAAAAACTGCAATTTTGAAGTAAAATCACAGCCAAAAGGTTTTGGACATAAAATTGCTATTTTGTTATAATCATTATTATAGTTAATGTGGTAATACTATTAACTATTCTAGCATAATTTCCTCTAAGAAGTGAGTTTTAAAAATTCTTTTATGAACGAAATATATTATAAAATACATTAATTTTGATGACTATTATTAGAAACGACAATATTTAGTGGATTCTTCACTTTGGACTCACTCTTCAAAGAAAAATGTAAATTCAAATTCAAATTAATTGACGAAAATTTTAATTAATTTACATTAAATTTGAATGATTTTCATACATTTGATAGACTGACAATTTTCCACAACTTTTTATTTGCATAACTTTTGAGCTCTAATTTTATATACATTTTTTTCTTCTTAGAATTATTTTTTTTTGTTTGCGTTAAATGATTGAAACGATTTAACGAAAGACATTGAAAAGGCTTTTGACGATTGACTTTGAAAAATAGGAAAAATAATCAGAAAATTAGCGTTTGATAGAAGTCTAAACAATTTTGTTTTTATCTCGAAACGAGTTTTTTTTATGTATTTGATTCAAGTAATGACAGTTTATGAGAAATGAGTATTTATTTTCATTCAATATTAATCACTATTCAGTCAAAGAGTACTTTTTTGAAGAGTAAAAACTAATTCTCTGTTTGTTTATAATAAATAAATATTTAATATATAAAATAATTTCATATAATTATTGAGGAAATGCTTTGATTTTTTACTTCAATTTAGAAAATTTTTTTAATAAATAAAATGAGTGAAAAGATTTTAATTTTGTCCAAATTGTCAATCGATCCATACGTTTGGCAAACATTAAGACATAAATCGATTGGAAAAGTAAACAATAATCTAATGTCAAGTCTTTTAAGTAAATTGACGTTTGATTTTTCTCTAATCATTTTAATTATTCAAATGATTGATGTTTGGAAATACGACTCTTTAATAAGGAAATGGTAGTTATATTGCAAATGCACTGGCATTCCATAGTCCAACACTGATATTATTTCAAGTGTTTGCCTAGTTATCAGCTAGATAAATATTGTGTCTGTTGATTCATAATTAAGAAATAATTACAAACGATTGTTGAAATGACATTGAATTTGAAAACAATTCTATTGATAATATCTTTTGTTTGTGCAGGTTACAAAACATTTTTGCATAAAATTTTCGCTTGATTATTAAATAGATATTGAATTAAACAAGTTATCAATCATTCATAACCACCACTTTCTTATTTTTTTTTTGCAAAATAACTCCATATTTAAATGAAGTCAATAAAAAAGTGGAGTTTTTTAATGGGGAAAAAATGTGTAAATTTGTCAGATTTTTGTTGTTTTCAATTGAGAGAGAGATTAGCGGTAAATATATTAATTATTTATAGAATAAGCGATTCTAAAAGTAAATCCTAACAACAGAGGGATGGAAATAGACTGCGATTAAATGGGAAAAGAGATAAATATTGAATGAATGAGAAGTGAATGAGAAGGGAATGAGAAGTGATATATATTTCTTTCATTTCTAACCATTCAATAAATACTAATCATTAAGACTTTAATCATTAAACAAATTAGGATTTCATTATATTGGAATCAATGACTGTTGTCTGAGTTCGTGTGTGTGTGTGTGTGTGTGTGTGTGTCGGCACCTTTTTTTCTAATTAATCTTTTTTTACTCATTTCTCTTTTACTCATGAATTCATTTATAAATTTTTAATTGGAATTTCCTAACGAATGTCTCAAAAGAATGTGAAAATCACCATGCTCACCATAACCTTAGGACTTTAGAAGCCAATTTGTGTGTTAGCTTGGTTAGAATAAGTCAATGTTAACGTGTTTACATGAGTGCATTTAATTATGAATTGACTTCAATTTAGATATTTTTGATCTCAAGGTTCCATTTATATGAATTTTAAAATACCGGTTCATTTTTCATACTTTTTTTAATCACTTGAATCTATAATTTGGTTCATCAGAAATATCTGAATTTATAATCGATTATAATTTACACAAAAGTCATAATTATTTTGAATTTTTGAAAAAAATTACTAAATTTTAAAGTGATTTAATTGACCTCATATTTATCATATTTATGACATTAAACTTGCTTGCTAATAATATAAATAATTACATGGCTTATTTACTTAATTGTTTAATGATTTCAAGTATACAATTCTATATATAATTGAATTGTTGTTTATTTCAAACGAAATTTTATAATTATTTATCTCATAATTGACTTTCAAATATCATTAATGCCTTTGGGTTACAGTCAGTTATATTCACTATTTTTTTAAAATTGAATTCTAGTCTCTCTCTCTCTCTCTCTCTCTCTCTCTCTCTCTCTCTCTCTCTCCCCTCTCCTCTCCTCCTTCCCCTCTCTCTCTCTCTCCACTTTAATTATTAGCATTTGTTCCAAAGATTAAGAAATTGAATAAAATTTAGAAAAAATAGTTAAGTGAAGAGAAATTCGATCGCAATTAAAGCAAATGAAAGCGTAAATCCAATTAAAACTAAATTTTGTGTAAAATTTTTCCTCTTTTTCTTCTCTAAACAAATGTTAAGTGAATTTTAATTTATTTAAAATTAGTTCGCCGTAACTCTAATTCAAATAAAGAGAAAACTTTTTCTCAAATCTAATGATAGCAATCCATTAAATGTTGCCTGGGCGGTCATGTCAACAACCTAGGTCATTGAGTGACCAGTTCAAGGCTCACTTTTCAACTATTGTCTATTATAGCAGGTGTTTGAGCTCACATTTAGATTCCTGATTGCGATAATATAAAGGTCCTCGAACATTTAATTGCAAAGTCGTGATCTTTTCAGTACTGAAATCATTGTCTATATTTGTAATGTGAGAGAACTCTATTGGAGTTGTGCTCAGCTCTTTTTGCTCTTTTGGGCTCTTTTGGGCTCTTTTGGGCTCTTTTGGGCTCTTTTGGGCTCTTTTGGGCTCTTTTGGGCTCTTT